>CAIGRT010235285.1:0-12738 GCA_903798405.1 Fraxinus platypoda
AACCGAGCTGACCTCACATATCCGAACTCATATTAGTATGAGCTTAATGCATATAACCAACTGTATTTAATGACCTCGGAGGTTGGACGCCAACAACTCATATCATTCATCTGATGCATAAGACATGCAATGCACGTGTTTATTACTAGTTGATACAAGTCTTTCAACTATCGAATCCTTTAACATCTAGATCAGCTTTAATAAACGTTAAAAGAGATTGGAAAAATAAAAAATGTTAGGTATCATAAATGCCCTTCCAAAAATATCAATATTTATGTGACAGCCTTGGCCAAAGCCCATCTCTCATCAGTCATCACCATTTAACTCGTGATAATTCTAAACAAGTCACCTGTTTTATTGGGTGAAAATATTATGTATCCATTTGGCAAAACTTCTGCTTATTGTAGAAAAGTTTTTTTTGAAAAAGTTACATGTTAGTTTATTATCCAAACATGTTCGAAAACAACTTTTTAGTCTCAAAAGCAATTTTTAACTTTTTAAAAGCCTTGCCAAATGGGCCTATATTTTGTCCTTTCTGAAAAAGAAAACAAAAAGTAAAAGAAAGAAAGAAAGCGCTCAACGTAGAGAGTAGGGGTTGAGAAGTGTTGAAGATAAAAGTTAATTAAATAAATTTATTTTCTTTTTAAAAACCTAAGTTTTTGGATGAATTGATTCAACACACATTTGGCAATTCATGTCTTTCTGTAGTTACGTCTTTAATAGAAGATTATATGATCACAGCATCAAAACTTTTACTTCAGGGATCAGCAAAGCTAGTCATTCAAGACCGAGGCCTAATCAAACTCATTAAAACAGATGGGAGTATCAAAAGCCGCCCGTTAAGATGGTGCAGAGGGCCAGGCCGGGCGAACTTGCCTCCAAGGTGCGGTGGCCTGTATCCCCACAGCCCTTTTGACATCCCTATTGTTAAACCAGCACTTCAATGTCATGGAGACTTGCCCGGCCAGCTCTTTTGACACCCCTAGACCCTTGGTATTTAAAAGATTTTAAGCTAGCAATTCAATATCCTGGAGACTTAAAATTATTCTACTCAGAGCTGACATCTATTCTCTCTTCACATCAATCTCATCACAAGGAAGCACCATACTCACTAGTCAAAACATGAAGGAAAATCATACAAAATTTAAATAAGAAGATATATAAATGTTATTTCGCTCTCATTGTCTTCAACTATATCATGCAAAACCTCTAATACAGATGTATGAAGGCCACTGAGAAAATGGACTATCGTAATCTAAATTCGTCATGAAGGCAAAAACTTTTTAACTACATACTATATAAGCATCAACATTATTATCCCGCTTGATATTAGAGAATGAAAAGCACATTCGAAAACAAGGTTGAATCCAAATGATTGTTGTAATCACATGCCATGAGATTGTGACATTTATAGGTATCTCAGAAAACACTGAAACTATACACGTATATGCTATATATAATTTTAGATGTAATATCTTTATGAAAGGCACGAGAATAAATATTATCAACACAATGTGATGGCAGCAACTATTGTCACACCGTATAAACCAAGTGAAGGCCGAGTTGTGAAGGTTACAGCATGAAATGGTTCCCAAATGTGTTCTCTCCGCTGTACGTTACATAAAGGAAACCATCTTCATCCTTTTTCTCATCATATATGGCAGACATAATGGCACCTAGAAAGGGAAAACAGCCCGAAACAAGAAACTTGTGAACATACTCCAGTAGCTTGAAATGCTCTTGGTCCAAATTACTTGAGTAACACGACCCTACAGCTAATAACGTATGGCATTTAAAGCTCACCTGTTGGAGGCAGGACATTGTCAACGAATATGAAAATTGCTTTCTCAGCACTCAGTTTGATCCTCTTGCGAATCACGTAGACAAATTGTCCTACAGTCAAGTCAGCTGGGACGAGATACCTGTAATTATCTCAATAAGGTAACTAAGAGCACTTTCTGGAGGTCAAAAACTCTTCTGCATATCGTTTGGCTAAAGTCAAAAGGTGAGTTTTGACCAAAAAAATAGCTTCAAAAGTTGTTTCAGAGATGCCCAAATTTTGAGCTTCTCTAAAAAAAGCTCTAATTGAGCTTTTACGGGTAGCTTTAATTACATTTAATGAAACTTTAAAATTAACCAAATACTCTTGATATATCCCAAAATAACTTTCTAACTTTTAACCCAATCAAATAAATATAAAGTTTATATAAACGCAGTTTTATAGTTATTTGGCCAAACAGTCAATTTAATATTCACAGCACTTTTGGATTCACAACCAAACAGTTCACAACTTTTTAATGAAGGCTCCAATGCTAAAAGTTCTACTTAAAACATTTGTGCTAAATGGATCCTAAATTTTTTTTACAACTTTTAATATATTAAATGTAGTATAATGAGCTGGGGCCTTGGAGAGATGTCTTAACGATGCAGCCCTATTTCTACATGTCAGGAGTTGGGGGTACAATCCCTGTTTTGTAGCTTATGATTTAACGAATAAAGAACGGAAAAACCAAAAATCAAACAACTGCAGACTCGTGATTCTCAAAGGCATTATGCCCTCCAAGTTTGTCAACTTAACCACAAAATGTGCATAATTTTTCACAAGATTTCGTTGTAACTATAGCAAATACTGCCTTGGGCCCTCTGACTTCTTGTTGTTCACTTAATCAACCTACCCCCACTCTCCACCACTATGATGCACCGACATTGACACGTGTGTCCGACACGATACGTGTCGAATACGCCGACACGCAATATTTAAAAAAAGGATAGACACGACACGTCATCGACACGTTGATTAAATTTTTAAAAATTCTTCATTTATATAGTATAAATTTAGTTTTATACTTGATATTAGTTTTTCTTGTTGAAATATTTTAAACATGAGTACCTATTTGTTACTTGCTAATAATTTTGAATTAACAATATATAATATTTCTAATATAAAAAGAAAAATGATTACGGTAGAGTGTCCGATAAGTGTCGGTATCGACTCGTGTCCGACACGGACACGCTACCCTAATTGAAGTGTCCNTTAAACATGAGTACATATTTGTTACTTGCTAATAATTTTGAATTAACAATATATAATATTTCTAATATAAAAAGAAAAATGATTACGGTAGAGTGTCCGAGAAGTGTCGGTATCGACTCGTGTCCGACACGGACACGCTACCCTAATTGAAGTGTCCGTACTACAGAGCTCCACCACCATCACTAAAACAAAAAACAAATAAATAAATAAGATAAAGAGGCACAATGAAGAAAAGAAAAATCAAACGAACAGAGAATAATGTACATTGAACAATAAAAATGGAGGGAAAAGATCATATTTTTATTACGAGTAATGTTATTCAGCACCACTAGTGTTAAGTACCAGTCTAGATGACGACTGCATGACATTAAATAATAGATTTACTTAAATACAAGATCACACGTTTCATTTAATTGAACCTATCAAGTGTGGCCACGCCACTAGTGTTAGTTCTAGATAGCATTATTCTTTTATTAGTTCAACTTGCAACATCTAATGAGAGTTAATTAACATAGTTTAGAATCCATAAAATACTAGTATCTTTCGCAAATTAAGGATCAAGAATTAGCAGGGTCTAAAACCAAAATTCTAGTATTTGATATCTATAGCATAGTGGGACAGATATTTGCTGCGTGATTACATGCCATTATGGAATAATTTTCATACAAGTTTTGTCTAATTTTTCTCTTAGCAAGTCCCATCTTCAAAACTTTTTCCTGATCGGACGAGAAGTGCAACTTTCAGGTAAAACTTGTTTCATCTTTGTCATGGATTACCTGATTTTGACCACTTTCCCAAGCTATAACATGTCAATTACCTGGATTTTACAAAACAGGTTTCCAAGAATGACGATGCTCACATCCAATTATTAGTGTGAATTTTGAAATGTGCACGCAAGATTACCACGGCATACGGAACTCAGTATATCTATATCAGCTAAGAGGACTGGAAAACTACTATCATATTGATTGGATAACTTGATCAACGCAACTTCAAATCATCCTTACCTAGACAAATCTAACACAATTAGTTGAAAATTCTGTACATTCAGTTTTCCAACTTGAGTTGAAAATCCAGTACCTTCAGTTTACCTACTTTAAACTAGGATCTTTACCATAAAAAATCTGACTGCAACAATTCTATTGTAATAGTTCCGAACAAGCACTAGCTTCTAGTTTACTAAAATCTTTATTCTCTAGATAAATAACGTCTTCCCTTTAAACTATATAATTATATGTTTATACATGGATCAAATTCGATCAGCAGCAGTAAAGTATGGTTTCCACCATTAGAATCCAATAAAAATGCTATATCGAGGAAATTGAACAACGTAGAAGCTTACTTTTTCTTGTCAATATTAGGAATATCACTTCTCTCTGCCTTCTCCACAATCACCTACATGTCAAATACACAAGTTTAACTGTCATTAGTTTATGTAAAAATCAGATAAGGTGATGAACAAATTGAAAGTTCATTGCTAGCTATAGACCATTTTAGATGACATTAATCAACATAATAATTAAAGATTGAGCACCTATGGAGTGTGCCAAAACATAGTACAGATAAAAACAAATCACGAAGATGAATTATTGCAAGGAAGAGGAATTGTTAAGAAGCACATCGAAAATCTTTGATTGTAGTACTTTCAGCTTAAATATACTGAAGTGGTGACAGGACGATCAGAACTATAGATCTTCCACAGGCCCTGTGTCTATAATTTGAGATAGATTTTCGAAAACCCAATTCATGTGTATAGCTTCATGAGTCACGACAAAGATGTATGAATTTTATTTTCTTAACGACATCTGAAATTTGGATTCCTAATTATCTTTTTGTTGAATTCAAAAACATAAAAAATAAGAAATTCATTTGCTAAAATTATATCTTTTGGTATGGATTAATGAAAAGTATGCTACGAAAAATATTGGAAAAATCATTGTTGTTGATTTTTTTTTCTTTTCCTTTATTTGTCGGTAGTCAACAAACTGAGTCTTTTTCCAATGAATTTGAAGTCTACTGCATGAATCTTTTTTTTGCTACTTCATTCAATCCAAAACTAAATCTACCGAGAAATCCAACGAAATCAAATCTTTTGCAACCATATCATGCCATAATAATTTTGGTTTGCCTCTCCTTCTAACCTATTCTATTGGGTCCAAATCGTTCTTATGAACAAGAGATTTGCGGTTTACACACGACATGACATGACCACCTAAGTTGTCCTCCCCTTGGTGTCACCTCCACTTGTTACCGTGTTCATTATTTGAAATGAAATATCTTATGAGATGTTCCAAATTGGAAATGCAGTAATACCGATAGGATGGAGGCAGTACTTAGTGTGTGTTTGGTAGGGATTTTTTGGGGGAAGAATTGATTTTGAATAGTGATATGATGGGAAATGTGTGGTTGAAAAAGAAGATAAGATTATTGATGTGATAGAAAATATTATTTTATTGAAGAATGTGTGGTTGAAAATGAGAATTGATTTACTGTTGAAAATGAGAATTGGTACTAAACATAGCCTTAATATTAATAAGAGCACTGCCAAAGCACCTCTAATTTCGAAGTGACCCTTTAAACAATTAACTGTCCCAAAGTCCATCAGCCTTTCTTCCAGTAAGTTGGTTCGTGAACCAATGTAATCATGAAAGTTTGTGTTTCACATTGCTGAAATGAAGAGTGTTATTATCATATTTCCTTTTCAGACAGGAATCACAAGCCAAACTTAGAAAATACGTAGCATTCACAAGAGAGCACTGCACTAGATAACAAGTTTAGGACAGTCCTCATTCAACCAAATAAGAAGCCAAAGAAAGAAACAATCACCTTTCAAAGGGTAAAAAAAAATTGGAATAGGAAGCAATGTTGCCACAATCCACAAATGGGCTAAAACAGACACTTTAATTTTAAGATTCTGTAAATGTTGATTGGGCTCAGTTCATCTTGAGCTTGTCCAAATCAAAATGAAAGTTGAACATACCACATTTGAAGATATTTTTAAGGTTGTAATTTGTGTACCAGGCATATCAATCAATCTGGCCGAGACCTCAAACTCAGCTATGATTCAACTAGATAACAACATTCAAATTCAACTGTAAAAATATAAGCAACTCAACTTTTAACATTTTTTCAAGCATTTTTTATGACAACAACACAAACTAGAATACCTAGAACACAGATAAAGAAGGTCATTACAAGTTACACTCCTAGGTGGCCCTATGTGTGAAGGCAAGGCAAGGCAAAACACATCTTATCCAATTTAATAACATGCTTAAACATAATTAATAGTTTGATTTGCCGTTAAATTTTCTAACACATAATCTTGAAATCATAAAATGATTTCCATTACTGATTCACTATGCTTTGGTTGGTTAAACAGTCCATGTTTTGAAACTTTGCTTGAAACACAACGAGATGATTTTCAACCCAAAACAATGATAATACAAAATGGAAATCAAATGGACTTTTCAGTGGAATCATCTAACAACTATCGATGACCTGAATAGATTGATAAAAAAAATTATTGAAAGAGAGAACATTTATTTTGTCTTTCCTTTCTTCAAAAGGAGACCCTTTCTGTGAATTTATCTTCAGTTTTATCAGATAAATAAAGACAAATTGATCTATGAAATACACAAATGAAAGCTGGTGTTTGAAATTAGACGGAGAATCGTCCAACAGGAAATGGTTGTTCGGTGGTTATTTATGGTATGCCCGTGCATTGATTGAGGACAATTCAGTTGAAAACATACTGCATCATAGGTCCCTAATGAATTAGAATTTCACAGTATTGATATCAAAACCCCTTAACCGGAAGATTTTGTAAAGTGCAGATAAAAAAAATTCAAACGGCACAATACTAAGAAAATTGTAGCATAAAATCAATCATCCAAAATGTTTCATCAAATATGCAATTGAAATCAACGAGGTGGGAAATCTCTGTTCTCACCGGAATCCTATCTGAATATTTCTCCCTAATTCTAGCAGCCTCAGCACGCCTCTTTTCTGAATACATACACCATTATATTCAGAAATTATTCATTTAAGAAAAGACTTGCTTTCTGCCAGATAAGAAAGAAGTAGAAACTAGTAATACAATCTATCATATAAAAGTACAAACCAAGATCATGTTCTTGCTTGAATAAACTCTTCGCCATTCCACCTGATCACTGCTCAGAAATAAAGTCAAATTCTTCAAACTGATTTAACTGCAACTGAAACCAATAAGAAATTTCATAGAAAAAAAAAACAGTGAGTCTGAATTCTATAAGAAATTCTTTAAACCGAACAATGAAAACAGGATTTCCTAAAAAAAAATCCCTCAAATAAAATTATACCAGTCTAAAATTTCTGGGTTACCAAGAAGTCCACCAAAAAGCAAGAAAAAAATGTTGGGTATAACCAAAAACTGACAAAACAAAACCACCCCAGAATTTAATTTCCTTTTCACAAAAATCCCATCAGAAACTTAGTAAGTAAAAGCAACCAAATGAAAAACTTAAGAACTTATGATAATAATAAAGTCAGAATCTTGAATTAACTGCAAGAAAATAAACAAGATATCAAGAAAAATATCGTATGCAAAAAATAATAATTGAAAGGAAGAACCTTTGGTGATGAATGAAACGATGATTATGGTAAAGAAAGACGAGAATAGAGATAAAGAAAGATTGGATTGAACGGATGATGCTTTGCTTTAACTTCCTTTGTAATCTGTGTATTTAAATATGTCACGTAATCAATCATTTATCCAATCCTATTCTATAATAAAATAATAGGGAAAATTAGGGACTTCAAACACGCGTCATTTTGTCACCACACAAACACGCGTCATTTTGTCCTGTATCTTGAAAATAAAGCAGCTACCTGCCTAAAAGAGTTAGCACGTCTTGGCTCGAGGCCTCCAATTACTTCGGCTTGAGAGCTAGCTCGACTCATTTACGTCCCTAGGAAAAAAACTAGCATGTATTTATTTATCGTGTGAGTAGTCAACACACTAACATTAAGGCATAGCTCGGAAGGGCAAAAGGCGAGTAAGAATGATAACGGAATGGATCGAAATTTTATCTTTTCGATCCCCGCTCAAGGCAGAGCAATTCCTCCAACACACTTATATTTTTTATTATTTTTTAAAAATTTTCTATTTTAGGATCATTTGGGAATTGAGTTAATGAACTGGGTAATCTATTCATTTTTATCATATAAAAAAACTAGCTGAAGTGATTTTATATAAATTTTTGAATTTTTTAAATAATTAGACAAATAGGGACGTGGATCAAGTTTCTAGATTCAATTTGCCATCCTTATGGGCAAGGTTAGATGAAGCGAGCTTTGAGCCCAATTGAACTCGATTTTCAATCTTGTGAGTTGGGCCTAGCTCAACACCTAAGGCCTGGGAGCTTCGCGAACCAGCTTATGGGCCAGTATTGTGGGGGCTACCTACGAGTTGGCTCATGGGCTGCCCGTTTATGCTGCTCTTGCAACCTATTATGCAACATAAGCGGCATGTTCGCATCCTCGTTTTCTCTACTTCATTTTTCGATAGTACAACATTTCTACTAGCCTTTTAATCTCAGAGAGAGAGAGAGGGAGGGAGAGAGAGAGAGAGAGAGTTACAAACCTGTTCAGTGTCAATCTTGATGATTTTATTGGTATCGTGATAAGAGCAGTTAATTTTATATGCTCAACCTAGTATAAATGTCAAGACTTGATCGTATGAATGTAACATTCCAAATTTAAAAATGATTTTTATGTATTTATTAAATTATATTATTTAATATTTAAAATAATAAAAAATACTATGTCAAATCTTCCTGATTTCGTTCTAAAATTGAATTTCAAATCATTTAACAATGTTCTATAATTGTATATAAAGTAGGTATTTAACTTTTAAATTCCTAATTTTACGTTCTTTTGAGTATAAATTACATAAAACATAGATATTAGAACTTGATATAAAATGTTAAATAGAGAGTGGAATTTCTAAAATTCATTTAAAAACGTTTAGATTTATTTGTAACGTTTTTCAAGTTTTCCCGATGATAGACCCATTGAACCATTGTTAGGCATCTAATACACAGTTGTCTCGTCATCTAAAAGTAGGCATCAATCTTCAATATGTATATATTGTAACACTTACAATGCAAAAATATGCGAGTGAATGCTTAGCAAGTAATGATATGCATGATCAACATGTAAGCCTTTCAGTGCATGTGGATTCATCTTTGCCCATCGAGCCTTGAGAAATTGCCATTGTATCCTCCCGCCGCAATTTTTTCAAAATTATATAGAAACTTGATCAACCTTTTGGTGAGTTTGGGCAAACCACATTCGTGCGACCATCAGCCGACTTGAGACGGACACTTGCTTGGGTTCATGTTTGAGTTGAAATAAATATCAACTTTTTATAATGGAAAAAAGTTTATTTGAAGTATAACCTAGTTTCCTTTTTCATTTTGTTTTCTTCGAACTTGCAAACAAATTTAAAAGTCGATTTATATATGCTAAAGTCAATAAATGATGGTCAACACATCATCCAATAAGGCAATCATCATATTGATCAATTAAGGGCCTTGCACGGCTAATGGGCGCCGAATTGTCCAATGAAGCGGGTTGTACTCAAGATAGTTCGACAAGGAATTTTTGTAAATTTTTTTTTTCTTGAAAAAGGAAAAGGCTAGACTTTGCACGCCACAACTTGGGATCAATTTTAACACCCTTAAGTACATATATCGCTTTGGAAAGTCACAACTTTTTTAACTATCCAAGGAATGTAAAGGACATTCCAAATAGTAATTTGACACACCAAATTGTATCTTATTCTTCTTTATTTTGTAAAATATTTCTTCATAGTCTGCCCCCATTTTTTCTTGCTTCGATATGTTTAGTTGAAAAGGAAATAATGAGGTTAAAGTGATAGAGATGCTACTTGCCTATATAATTGAATTGCTCGATATTTTAGAATACTGAAGAAAGTTAAAACGTAAAATCACTAGTTTGAATAAATCGTGAAATATCCGAGTTCGAATTACTACTAATTTAGCCCATATTTGGTAGGACTTAAAATCTAAATTTTAATTTAAATCAAAATCAATAATTAATTTTAATATCATATTTTATGGAGCTCATAATTTTTCAACCACGCATTTCATTAATTTTTATCAAGATCTGATTTTAATAATCACCAAACAATGACTTAATTTAAAATTGTTTTGAAAACAATGTACACACAGATAACAAAATGTGGAAATTACACCGTACCAGAATTTTAAACTTTCAATTTCAAAATTCAGATTAACAAGTTTTTATTTCAAAAATGAGAAGATAATTAAAATTTTAATAATTATATTATAAAATTAAATATACAAATTCATTTTACCCAATAATACACACCAAAACCCTAATTATTTCATCCCTTCCATTTTTCTCTCTCTACTGTACCTCCCTTTCTCTTTACAACCGTTGCCCGCTCTCTCTCTCTCTCTCTCTACCAGAGAAAACAAAATCAGAAAATGGAGGCAGAGTTCGGGCCATTGCGTGTGGTTTGTCTCCATAGCCGCCCGACACTTCCAGGAGCTGATGCGATCTGGTGCACGACGTGACCATAGTTTTTTGGTGGTGCGATCTGGTGCCCGACACTTCCAAAAACTATAAGAATTTATGGAGTTTTTTTTTCTCTTTCTTAATTATAACCACGCATTCTCCAAATAAAATAATATTACACACAAATAAAAAAAAATTGATTATTTTTCAACCATACATTCTTTTATCAATCACTATTCCAAAATTTATAATACACCCAAAATGGGTGTCAAACACTAATCTAAATCAAAGTTAATAATTTATTTTAATCATCCATTTTATGGAATTCACGACTTTTTAACCATATATTTCATCTACTTTCATTAAAATGTATTGAAAAATTAATTTTGATCCCCTCCAAACAGGAACTTAAAGTTGGTTAGTATTAGTTATTCCACCGAGGAAGGGAAAACTGCAATGGAGGTCCCCAAGATATGATCAACGATCTACATGGTAAATTGGTCCTTAACTTTTTTTTTTTTTTGGGACGTGGTATAAATTGTTCAAATTTCTATTACGATATCATGTTAAATTATCATGAATTACATCTTGAATGTTAGATATGGGCAATTTAAATTATCCCAGTAAATTTGCAATTGATGTAAGATAAATTTTATTTGGAGGTGAAAGTTATCTTGTTAAGTCAAGTCTAATTTTCAATAAAGGTTGGGTGTTGTTTAATTTAACATTGTGTGTCTGAATGTAACTATCAACTTGACCACTATTTTAGGTATTTTGGTAATGTAGACAAGCTATAAAAAAATGTAGCTCACGAAATCCTATGGTAAAAAGAAGAAAATAAGTTAATTTGACGATTTGGAAGGGAAAACAGTGAAGCCTTAAAAATGACTCGCACCCAGCGAAGCTGGTGGTCACGACGTGCGCGCCGAAGAGAGATTTCCGAACTGTGGTCATGAGCGCAATTCCGATAACCGTAACCAAAGTTATGGTCGAAATACTAAAATACGTCTAAATATTTTGTCAATTTAAGTTATTTTCTTCTTTTTACCGCAAGATTTCGTTCATTCCATAATTGTGTCTTTTAATTTTCTTCTTTTTACCGCAAGATTTCGTTCATTCCATAATTATGTCTTTTATTTTGGTATGATTATTGAGTTTTTGTTGTTTTTGATAAAATTTCGCTAATAATGTTTTTATTTTAGCTGCATCTTTTATATCTTTTATAACATTTTTAGTTGTCTATATTACCAAAATATATAAGATAGTGGTCAAGTGCGTAGTGACATTCAGACATACAATGTTAAATTAAATAACGATTAACATGTCTTGAAAATTAAACTTGACTCAACAAGATAAAAGTAACTTCAGTAGCATTTGACAAATTTACTTGTATTAAATTACTCAAAGTGAAAGAAAAAATGTCCAACTTAAATTTGCCCCTTCTACATTTACAATGTATAATAATCATCTATTATATTTCGGAGAAAGGAAAAAAAATTCTTGAACAAGATGAAAAACAATGAAGCAACATCCAATGAGAATCTTCTGCGAAAATATTAACTATCTACCAAAATTGAAGCCTCATTGAGAAAGCAATGTTCATCAATAAGCTTGTCACTTGTTGCAGAATTAATTGGTTCAGACGCCATATTTATGATCCCGCTGTAAGCAATCATAGCAAGTTAACATCATCGAGATATAATGCGAAGTATAAGTGTAAAAACACAAGTAAAGTTTCAACATTTTATGAGCAATCTTGTAATAAAAAGGAATGTTATATAACAACACAAGTGAAGCTTGAATAAAATTAAGTTATATAGTCCTTTTGAAAGTGTTGCATAATTTTTTTTTCTTGGTATGTTTTTGGTGTTTGCAGAAAATAAAATGAAACAAACCACTAATTTGTTTGAGAGAGCAAATGAGCAANCACTAATTTGTTTGAGAGAGCAAATGAGCAAACATTTTTCAATATCTATGACCTCTTCAGCAAATAAGAAGAAATGAATATGTACCTGTGACCGATGCCTGTTGAAAATATAAGTGTCTGGAATATCTCGAGAGCAAAATTCCACTTCTGTAGACCTCTTCATTGACAAAAGACATTCAACGGAGAGTTCTTAAATAAATGAGTACCAATAGAATACAAGAGAAATTACCTTCCA
>CAIGRT010235290.1:0-45906 GCA_903798405.1 Fraxinus platypoda
TTTTTATTTGGTTGACGAGATTTTGACTCAATCAAATTTTGTAATCTATTAGTTGAACCTAGCTCACTAGCACACGTGGTTTTCCATTGTCAACATGTGACAAAACTATTGGACGGGGACAACCAATGGGAGCACAGATCTGAACCTTCAAAGTCACCTGCGTAGTACCAGAACCGCGCCCTCTCAGACAAGCGATATCTATGGTCGAACTGCAGACAACCTCACTCGAAATTACCACCCTACCCACTCTATCGAAATTCCATAAATACCCCTGACCACTTTCCCCCTTTCAAAAGGCTGAAAGATGATCACTTCAGGACTCTCCTTTTTCCTCTTAATTTCTCGTCAATGGAAGATTCTCAGTCACTCCATCACTCTCCTCCCGATAGCTTCAGCAGTCATGCAACAAATGGCGGAAGCTCCGCCGCAGGCTCTTTTCCCGGTGGCGTCGCCGGCGGATCGATTAACGGAGCGAAGTACAGGCTTATGTCTCCGGCGAAGCTCCCGATCTCCAGGTCCACTAGTATTACGATTCCTCCTGGCCTCAGCCCGACGTCGTTCCTCGAATCCCCTGTTCTTCTTTCCAACATTAAGGTGACTTTTTTTTCACACAAATTGCTTTATTTGTATTACTTTTTTTGCGCTTTATGGAAACTTTGTGCTAATTGTAATCATTTTAGTAGCTTAAAAAGATTCAGATTTGGATCCGGTATCTAGTTTGTCTGGGAAGTCACTGTTTGGTTGCTGAATAAGGCTAGGAAAGTTGGGAAAAAATATATAATTGCATGCTGATAGTTTTAACCTCGTGCGAATCTTAAGTTTGTCAAAATTGCATATGCTCAATTTTTATGCTATTGAATGACCAAAAATGATTTTGTGCTGAGGCCAGAATGCCTGTAGTGGAGAATTTATTAATGTGTGGGCGACCTCCATTATCGATTTAATGCTTTTTCATCATATTGCAGTTTAGTGTATTATCTTTTTCATCTGAGTGCTCATTTGGAGAATATTAAAATTTTCTGCGAATAATATATGGTGTCTATGGGTGGACATGGAACCATGAAGTATTGATGCTCTCGTGAGGATGTGTTATATTGGTTTCATCATGGAAACATCTTGAGCACCTCTAATACCTTTCGTATTTTATATACTTTTGAAGAGTATTAAGTTTCACCGTTGTTTCTTCACATAATGGATATTCCTTTCATGTTGGGGTCTGGCATTTTCCTTTTTGTGGTTCCCTGGAGAAAAAGAAGTTGCACTAAACTAATGAGCAGCATCAATACTATTTATGCGTTTGTGATTGTCTGGCATTTCATTTGTCACAATTAAGTATGTCAAACAAAGGTTTCATGGTACAAAATTTGATGGTAGCACCTCTATAGAACCCTACCTCTATAAATAAAAAGGGGAAGTATTTACTCTGTTTTGCTTACAGATAAAACGAAAAATTACAGAAGAAATAGGAACCCCCCTTCTGGAGTGGAGAGTTTTGAATGTTTATATGCTATTTAGTGGCTGTTGACTAAAAAATCCCAACGGGACTGTTGATTTCACAGGCAGAGCCTTCTCCAACAACAGGTTCTGTTTTCAAGTCTCAATTGATGCAAGGCTCTGGTGGAAGCACAGCATTGTCGTTGGACAAACATTGTTCCAGTGGCAATGCTATTGACCAAGGAACATCCAGCAGTTTCGAGTTTAAGTTTCATTCTGGCTCTAGTTCTGCGGCGCGATTATCGTCCATGGGAGTGGCGGTATGGAATGCTCTCTCTATATGTTAATATATGCACACACCATGACATATACATCTCCATGTGTGGGTGTGAGTGAATGAATGACACCAAATGATCATTTCATTTTCTATGGTGAGGGCATATAGAATATACCGAAAAAGAGTCAAAATAATTCTGTTTTATTGTTTCTTTCTAATAAGATTTGAAATATAATCTTATTTCATTTTTTAGAACATAATGACAGTTCTAAAGAAACTGTTTGGGCAAAGAATGTGCACATTTTTGTTTTCTTAATACTATATGATCACCAGTGGTGATGGTGATTAAAGATTTTTCTTATATCCACTCATTAGTTCTGGATATGTTTCGTGAACAAGATGATGGATGTTACATTTATTTAACTTAGAGCTTGCATCTGTTTTGCACTTTCCCAGTCTTTGTCAAAAACAATGTTAACAGCTGGTGAAACAATGGATATTAAATTCGGTAAACTTTGTAATTTTTTTTCATACTACCATTTTAACGATTATTATAAATCATATGGTTGGACCTGAGACTTGAGCATGTAGATTTGAAATTGTGAAACTGTTCAATTCACCTTTTGGACTAAATTTCATGAAATTCAACTCAATGTCCTTTATGCTTTATGTTCATTGTCTCTGAATTCTAACTCCTCTATGATAGTCAAAGAACTTGCAAAATTTGAACCTTTTATTTATGAATATTTGGATGATTTTGGTTCTGGTACACCGAATCATTTGATTTTGTCAAAGATTCCTGCAGGTTTGTACAGGCAGCAGAATGGACCCCGCAGTCAAGTTCAAGATCAACTGTTTCCACAGTCTTCAGTATCTTCGGCTTTGGTTACATGTGAGCTTCCAAGCTCAAAAGATTTGAGAATATCTGCACCCACAAGAGTGCCTACTTCATCAGTTTGTGATGTTGACGAGTTAAATCAGGAAGGTCAGTCCAATTCCTGCATTCAAGTGTCGTCTACTGATAATAAAGATTGTGTTTCCTTAGTAACGGGCGAGAGAACATCAGATGATGGGTATAACTGGAGAAAATATGGGCAGAAACTTGTTAAAGGATGTGAATTTCCTCGAAGTTATTATAAATGTACATATCCTAACTGTGAGGTAAGAAAGTTTGTCGAACGTTCTCCTAGTGGAAAGATAACAAAAATTGAGTACAAGGGTTCACATGGTCATCCAAATCTACAACCTTCCCGTCGATATAATCCTGGTGCTCTTATGTCCATACAAGAGGACAAATTGGACACGGATTTATTGTTCAGTAGTCAACAGGGTAATTGGACTAACTATTTGATAATTTCTCCACTTAGCATATGTAATGCACCATAATGCAAAACCTTAGTAGTGCCATTATGCTCTTTTATGTTGCACACTTAAATGTTTGTTCTCATTATCATTTTATTATCTTGCTGAAGACAAGTTGAACACCAATACTCTGAGTAGTAGCATGGAGCCAAATATATCTCCAGTGCTGTCTCTTCAGCAAGCAAATGAAGAAGGTATAGATGGGACAGGTTCAGAATTTCAGGCCATTGATGAAGATGATCCATTTTCAAAGCGGAGGTAATGCCATTATACAAATTGCATTAGATTTTTACTGTTATTCCATGATAACTTAAATTGTTTTGAACTCTAAGCAGGAAGATAGAGGATGATCTTGATGTTACACCAGTGGTTAGACCCATTCGTGACTCACGTGTCATCGTTCAAACTGTGAGTGAGGTTGATATACTGGATGATGGATATCGTTGGCGTAAGTATGGGCAGAAAGTGGTCCGAGGAAATCCAAATCCCAGGTGTGTGGTCAAGTTCAACATACATTTAAATGTTGAATTTGAATTAAGTTGTATTCTCATTTTGGACACACTGAATTAGATCAGATGGATAATTTCCATTTACCCTCTCTGCTTTTGAGATAAAATGCTTATATCTGCATGATCTGGGAACTGCTTTTATTGGTTTCACAACATTTTTAACCTTAACCATTTTGACTAGCTTAAATTTCATGTGAGTTTTGTTCTTATTCAACCATCACAATAAATTTTGCCTTATTTGCTATTGTGAGATGTCCAAGATGACAAAACAATCCTCATAGGAAAAGTAGAAGTTAAAAGGGAAAAAGGTCAATTTTGTTGTGGAAGTAAAAAGGAATAAGGCTGAAAATGAAGTTTGCATCTAAACATGTGAGTGTTGCACACCCTTTGGCCTCTACTATCTGTGTACTTGCAAGCAAATCATGCAAACTCATTGCGTTTCCTCCAGAACCTGATAGAATACCAACCACTACATGTTTTCCTTAATTTTTAAGAATAAACTTAGAGCTTGTTTGATCCCCATTATTTCCAAAATACGTTTTCCTCTCTCTTCTTTTTAACCACACATTCTTTAATAAAATAATATCATACGCAAACGCAAGACTTTTTCTTATTTTTTAATCACACATTCTCCATCAATTTACTATTCCAAAATGCATTTTTACAATATAATGGGGCTCAAACAGGCTCTTAAATGTTAAATGGAATCTTTACTACTTAAGCAGTGAAAACTTGGGTTTGTATTCATTTGGATCTAGGTGATATTTTGTCACCTTGTACGCATACTTATGGACTTGATAGTACTTCGCATAAAATTGTCCTTTGCATGCAACCTCTAATTAAACCTACTACATTTTTCTGCTCAAAAACTGTGGTGTTTTTATGATTATTTCATCTGCAATGAAGGAGTTACTACAAGTGCACAAATGCTGGATGTCTAGTCAGGAAGCATGTTGAAAGGGCATCCCATGATCTCAAAGCAGTTATAACTACATATGAGGGTAAACACAACCACGATGTCCCGACTGCCAAGAACAGTAGCCATGAATTTGCAGGAACCATGCCATTTAGTGGTACTTCGAGAATGAAGCCAGAAGATAAAGGCTCGCTTAGCCTCAATCTTGGGGTCGGAATTAACCAGAATCAAACTATTGGGCAGATGCGCAACTGGAATGCTGAAACTACCCGAAGCCAAATTCCACCTAGTGATACCAGTATGATGGTAGTTCAACCATCACAAATCCCTCGCTATGCTTTTGTAAATGGAGGGTTGAATCTGTACAGAAATAGAGAGAATCACGTTGAAGGGCTCGACTTTCAGAGTCAGCCTGTACTAGCTTCTGGCCAATGTCCACAAAACCTTGGAAGAATTCTTATGGGTCCTTAAAATTGTTTCTGAATATTGATAAAAATATAGAAATAATAGATTTACCATATTTTCCAGTTCCTTTGTTAATGAAAGGTGAATGGTTGTACTTTACAAGGTGAAGTAATTTCGAATGCACTCTTTCCTTTTCTGCTTCACGTATATTTTCCATCTTCAAGTGTTTCTCTATGTCAAGTATTCGATGCAACCATGTCGACTCTTTTTTATTCTTGGGACTACAAAGACGAGCCAATTGAGCAGGATAAGTTTTGGAGAATATGACTTGCTAAAAAGTTTCAAGAAACAATTACCAAGGGGAGATAGAATCTCATGATATAGAGCAGGCTTTTTGTTCGTTTGTGGGCTGCAGGGATGAAATTTGTCACCATGACTAAGTACAAGTAGTCTAATTTTTTCCTTTTGTTTTTAGCGTGTTCTAGAGAAAACCAATGGAAGACCCCACTAAGAAGAGTACTGGGTAAAAAATACACTGCAATTACTTCATCCTTTGTCTACTTGTCATTTAGATGAAAGATACAAGTGCTTGAATAAATTTAGTGAAGGTCTGAAATCTGCATGTGGGAATTTAATGAATCAACACAAAATCATATAAATTCTGTCCCTGTCTGTGCCCACCAGAGCCTTTTTACAAACGATCAATCACTTCAATTTTTTCAGAAAGCAAAAGCATTATCTTGTTCTAAAGGGCCCTTTTGCATCTCAGGACTCGGAGGGAGAGAGTCTACAATTGCTGCAATACTTAGGTAAATCTGTAACTATATGACGAGAAACGTGAGCTTCAGTTGTGTTAGAGAGATGATGAACTTATTTATTCATATTCACGTGGAGGTCAAATTCATTTTTTCCTCACAAGGCATGAAATGGCACCATTTTCACATATTTTGGATGAGGTGGTTCGTCATGTATCAGACAGCATGCAAAAGACTTGGGTTTAAGTCTCGCCTCTACCCATTTATAAAAAGATTGTGCATGTGTGAAGCCTTGATGAGAAAAATGAATTCGACTTGCAGGAGAAGAGAGTGTTGAACATGTATACAGTTTAATTCTTTTGTGTCTTGCAGACGAAAAGGTAGTGTCTCCAACTTACCCAAAGAAAAATTTCAGAAAGGAAGATGCAGGGAATGTGGATAGCTTTGACACAGAACATGAACTGTGGTAATAAAGTAACAGATGTAGCTTGTCATCCTGCAGAGAGGAAAAGCAGCAGATCTGAAAGAAAGCCAGAAAGTGAACTCACTGACGGCACAGAAAATTTAGTGATTCAACCCAGATTCAGGCAGAATCGCTTGAGAAAGAGGTTTTATGGTGAGATATTGGATTTACTGTCGCCATTTTCGGCTATAGTTTCACAATACTAATGCAAATAATTTCTTCATGACAACAGAGTTGGAGATAGGGGATCCCTCGAGGAATATAATTGAGAAAATCTTTCAAAGAAGTGCAACTAACCAAAAAAAGTATGCCGGGAAGACAGAGAGAGTCCTAAAGGTGATTAATTCATTGGAAATTTATCAGGAGTTTGAAAAGCACAGAGAGGCTGTGAAAAAGAAATCTTATGAGCAGTTTAAGAGGCATCCAAGAACCATCGTGGATGGAAATGAGTTGCTACTGTTCTATGGAACAACAATGAGCTGCTGTGGTTCGAAAAGAAAACAAGTCTCTGAACTTTGCAAAGATCCCACTTGCTGCGTTTGCAGAGTAATTCAATCTGGTTTCAACACTTCATACAACAAGAAAAATGGGATTCAACTAAACATGGATAGTGGGGAAATGAGTGAGAATAAAACTGTGATTACAAAGGGAAAGAATGTGAAGAGAGCTGTAATAGTTTGTCGAACAATTGCTGGTGAAGTTATTGAGCATGAAGAAGTGTATGATTCAGTTGGAACTGGACCGTATTCCAAGTCAGAATATCTAATTTTACAAAATCCAAGTGCTGTACTTCCCTGCTTTATAGTACTTCTCAGCTAATTCTAATTCTGTATCTCTTCAAGATCTGCATAAATTACAATTTTGTCAACTTATGCAGATTTCGTCGTTAACATATTTGTAATGTATGCAGATTTTGTTGTTATCCTCTTCAAAATGAAATGTTTTACCAGACGTTACTAAATTTTTGAAATATCTAATTGCACATTTATAGCTCAATAGAAAAAGTTACATACAGATATCCTTGCAAATACTAGTCAGTATCTGCAAATAACTACCAGATTCATTGATAAAAGAAAGGGATCTACCTGATGTTTAGAATAAAAATCTCTAGCATATATAAGGATTTTATTTCCATGCACAGGATGCAACTAAATCCTTATTCTTCCAGCCAAGATATAGAGCTCCGTCTCTCTCTTCAAGTCTGTAGTTCTTACAGTAGTTCTCCAACAGAGTCTTGATAGTAGCATTTACAAAGGAGCTCAACGGGTAAGGAGTAAACCCAGCCATAGAAAAGCGTAGCCTCCACTTTTCAAGAAGCTCATGACGTTCCACTCTCTCTGGCCCTTCGCACGCTATTATGTTGACAATATCACGAGCCAGACAAAATTGCTCGACGTTGATGCGTTCCTTCTGATCCCTAGGTAAAGCCACATCGATCGATTCAAATACAGCCAGGTAATAGTCCAGTGTCTCCATAAACCGGGGAAAGAATGGGGCTGTATTAGTGTCTGATTCTTGCTCTACTAGAGTAACAACCTTTGGTGACAAGTTCTTAACCATCCTCAATATTCTGTCACGATGATTTTCAGTGGCAACACTCTCATCTGGCATGTGGTGTAGCATGAGTGCAAAATTTACAGCCAGTGCTTCCCCTGGCTGAACCTTAAGATGTTCACTCTCAACATCACAAGCAGAAATTGGCATGGCATGGAACTCAAATGGTACTTTACATGATTCCGCTATAATTGATAACCTCTGACCCACAATTTCAAGCCCCCCTCCTCGGGCATAAGCTGATGTGGAATCATCTATTCCTGTAATGCGGACGTCTGGAGGCCCACCAGGCCGAGCAGCAAGGGCGTGGATCAGAGTGATCCACTGGCTGCCCTGAGAAATCTGAAAATCAATTATATGTATCCTGTTTTCATCTTTCATTGCATCTGCAATGGCCCCGTTTGCTGACAAATACCCAAATTTGAAATAAGGACAGATTTCATAGAGAAAGTGCATGTATGACAGGAGCTCATCACTGGTGGGCTCTTTGCACCTTAGTGCTTTATAGATGGAGCTTCCCGACGAGGATAATCTTGCAACCAACCCCTCCAACATGTAGGCTGCTAACCGCTGTTGTGGTTCTCCAGAAACTGAAACCATTAAGCGTAATTCAGACATCAACCACTCATAAGTCAATACATCATTATCCGAGACTGCTTTTGCACAGGCAGCCATGATCTCTTTTAAGTTTCTTCTCTGGATCATCTCTACTGCTTGCTTGGACAACTGTGCCTCCAGTGAATTTTGATTAACTGCACCTGAAATGGTATTTTGTGCATCCAAGATTTGAGTTTCAGGCCCCAGCATAACATTCTCCAGTTCTTTTAATTTGTGCTCCAGGTCATTAACATGATCCATTGAATGAGACCTGTTTGAATCCAAATAACAGTTATGGTAACTTGAATGATTCATATCTGATGAATGCTCCTGCTGACAAACAGGACTGCTGTTGGGTGAAAAACTGACAGTAGAAGGAGAATTATAAGCAAGTAAGCTTCCACTTCCTGTGGATGATTCGATGGTGCTGTGCTGTTCAGGTGTTTGAACAGAGAATTGTGTAATACCATCTTCATAGTTTGTGCAGAGATCTAGATTATCTAATGGAGCTAACAAATAGGACTCGAGCTCATCGAGAGGTTGATTGTAGAATCTGGTGGCCCCATCTAAACTCCCATGGTTCTGAGATGTCTGCATCCTGCAGTAACCAACTCTATGATTTAGCAGTACAGTAGAAAATTTAAGTCATCCGAGAACTTGGTTATGGAAAAATCAACCTTGGCCACAACAAGTTACGCGCTCCGACATTTAAAGTTCCAAGGGAGAGATCATTAGGCTGTCCATCACTTTAAATCGACACATCCTGCAAAAGACTAGGTAAAATTATTATAGAGAAAGGATTCTCATGCACATGGAAAACAAGCAGAACTTCTTGAGGCTTCGTGAGGATATAGGAGAGGTGCGTTGGGGAGTGGGCCACAAGCACCTGGGCAACTTGGACAACTTTATTATAAGCTTCAAAACCAGAACTTAAAACCAGTCTTTAGAGCTTAAATCCAACTATAAACGAGTCTATAATCTCTATCGTGGAGGAAGACAATAGTAGCATAGCGTATAAAGGAAGAGAGAAACTTGTCACCCCACATAATGGTGGGGGAAAATTAAGGCAGAAGCTTCTATCTGACCAATTAGAAAATCCACATAGTCAATATGATTAAGAGAGCAAAAATTAAGTTGTTGTGCACACATGTTTCATTTCTGCATATACATGCAGCAAACCACAGAATTATGTATCCTAGCATGCTGATAATGTTAAGGCCTAAAAGAACATTAAATTACCAACTTAGTATTCGCAAAAAACCTAGTACTAGTAAATTGCAGTGCTACATAAGCAACAAAGAGATTAAAAATAGTTCGAAAAATTATAAAATGATAGGGGAGGGGGAAATGTAACCGAAAAATAAGATTAATAAAATTGTGAGTGACAACCACCACCAATTGATCCCCAGAGGTTTTCATGTAGCAAAGCCAAACATCATCGAAAAGCTAAACTACAAACTAGATCTTGTTCGATTAAATTCGGGGAGAGCTCTATAAATTCTTATCTACAAGTTCCAGTAATTAATTTGAAGATTGAGGATGAAGTCACAGGCAGATATAAAATTTATTAGAACTTCAAGTAAAAGCTCAAGAAATACACAACGCTATACTCAGACGCCATAAAATCTACTCAAACTCAGCTAAAACATTAAAAATATAATATAATAATAACCATAAATTCCTTGCTAACCCCCCCCCCCCCCAAATTGATTTTGACACCAAGAAACAGTATCTGGAGAATTCAGAAGAAATTCATAAGTCCAGGTAAAAGCTCAAGAAACACACAGTTTTCAGATGTGTGTGTAAGAGAGAATCAAAAGATCCCAGTTTTACAAACCCACCCATATCTCAATCTACTCAAACTCAGCTAAAGCATTAAAATTTAACATATAATAATTCCTTGCTAACCCTCCCCTCCTCCGCCCCACCCCAACCCACGATTTTGACACGAACAAACAGTATCTGGAGAATTCAGCAGAAATTGTATTCTCTGCTTGGAGAACTTACGTACCTTTCACTGATAGCTTCTTTGTAATTTTTCAAGATTCTAAACTCTTGCAGTTGTATAAACTCTTGCAGTGGCCACTTAATTGCAGATTTATTACAGTCGCAGTCCTGCTGACGCGGTTTCTTCTACCCGAGATTGATTCCATAGTCAAAGAAAGGGATAAAGTTCACCTGACCTTTTAGTTGCAAGTTTTGTCCTAACTTGACTTTTTGTTTTAAAATTGATGAATATAAATTAACAAAAATATAGCTCGAAAAGCTGACTAAAAGGTCAAATACATTGATCTAAAATGAACAAGTAAATCTGATGATAAAAAGTTGTTTAAACCTTTTAAACTTGGCTATGAACCCATTTCATCTATCGATTGTTATTGAATATATCTTAATTCATAATGTAACTTAAAGATTCGATTTTTAGTATATTTTCACAAAAGTTAATAAAATATAAAATTATAAAATTGTTAAAAGTTGTAAATCCCATGAATATGCAGATGAAAATGAATTTTAGAAAAAAAAGAAAATTTAGAAAATGAGTATCAACCATAATCAAAATAAGAAAAACGTACCATCCACCATCTAAGGTGCTTTCGTTCTGAATGCGAGAGCTACGTGCACCTTTAGAATTGCAATATATTGAAGAAGACACCTACAATGTGTTTTGACTCGTGCATCTTTTCTTATACTATGACAAATAGAGTAGAGGCTTGCCTTATAACAAAATTATCCTTTATAGCTTAATACTTGTATAAATTTCTCGAAATACCCTTATAGCACTTAATTTTTTTGCCTCAAAGATTCCAGCCTTTGACCAGTAGACCTACCGCCCTCCAACCCCCACTCGACCTTACCGTAGATGGCGAAGAAAGTGTAATTAGGCTCCACACAGCCTAGACCGACCTCAAATCGTACATAATGATATGTATTTAGGCTGCATTTGTGTTTTTCTAACGTTTTTTACATTTGAATTTTGACAAATTCGAAACATGTTGTACCAATGTAACTATCAGTTTTGACTTGTGTGTGAATTCACATTGAGACATCTAGCTTATGAAGTCAAATTGTAATAAATACACCATCTAGAGTTTTCATTCTCATCTGCATTTAATTTCATTTATTTGATGATGTAATTTTTCCATTAAATACTACCATTTAATGGAAGCATTAAGAGATAATAATGCTGGAAAGATTATTGGTTTTAATGGTAGGTCCCACTAGAGTAACGTCTCAAACAATGATTCACCATCAAGCTGCAATTCAATATAATTAATTTGTCAACATCACTGATGATATTTTTTCATAATTAAGTGACCCTTCAACCAATTCAATATAATTAATTAGTCAACATCACTAATGATATTTTTTCATAATTAAGTGACCCTTCAACCTATATAAAAGTTGGCATCACTGATTGCAGCTTCATTCAAGAAACGTAACATTTGAAAATCCCAACCATCTCTCTTTTAGGCTGGCTGTAATCTCAAAAGTCTATAGTAAAGTAACAATACAAAATTCTACATGTTAAGGTGGCTGTAATCTATGATGCTTCAACAAGTTTTTTTTTTCCCCAAAATTTGCATGAACAGTCCAAAGCCAGGTTCATTTTGTTATTATAGGTGCTTGAGGATTCATGAACCTCGTAAGAGGCATGTTAAGAAACATCAGAAGGATACATGTAGTAGTAGTCCACCCTAACTTTAGGGGTGTTGAATGGGTAGAGCCGAGTGTTCCTTATCTCCAACTTTACACCTCGAAGTGTACCGTTCTTATAGAAATAAATGCACTTCCACATCTTCTTAACCTGAAATGAAATGGCTAAGGAGGGAAAAATTCCTTGTATATTAAAATTATCAACAAGAGAAAAGTAGTGTAATAGCTCTCCAACCCCTCTAGAGTTCCGACCCTTCCTCCCTACAGGAGCGAGTGAGATTGCTTGTTGCACGCTCAAGACAGATGGCTTAAGAAAATTACCAGTCATTGAATAAGATGATTCTTTTAAAAAATTGACATATAAATGGTCTTCTCTTTTTGGGCGAAATGAGCCCACTACCGTGCTTGGCTCAACCCACCATGTAAGCGGCTCACATCACCTATATGTGGTTCGGCTCATCCCTTGATGGGTGATACAAGTCGGCACTTTTTTTAAAAATTTGAATTGAAAATTTTACTCACTCTCAAGAGTATAATGAAACGCGAGGAAACTATATTTCGTCAAATAGAATTATGTAAGTGGGAGGAAAATGATAAATGTAAGAAACTATATTTTGTCAAAAGCATTATAAAAACTCTCCTCCTTTATCTAGATTTAAGACCGACTACAATACATGTGTGTGGTTAAAGTTGTACACAAATGAATATTTGTGACAATTTTTAAAAATAAACAAATATAATGTAATAATGATTAAAGAAAAAAATATACTTACAATTCTACCTTAACAGTCGGCAAATGTACATCTGAAAGTCAAAGGCCACCTTCATACACGTCTTTCTATTTGAGTTGTAATACAAGCATCTCGATCTAATATATGATCTTCTATCATAGACATTATGTATGTAAGAATTGCTAAAATCACGACAAGTTCCAAGCTATAACGGACGATATCAGATATTTGATACCATTGTGCATTTCATCATTGAAGTATATTGAAGAAGTCAACCCCTATTATGTCTCGTCTGATATTGGTGCTCCAAATATATTGATTTCATTCATTTTAAACTCGAAAAAAATTGAATCTATGTAGTTCGAACCAGAGTATAAATTATATTGTAACAATTCAGCATCTATGCTCAAGCCATTAATTTATGTATTGTCCACTTTGAGAGAGTTTGAACTCATTTTATTCCTCATGAATTTCTACCGCATTCCCAAGATACGAACACGCGACATCTATCTTATGAGAGGCTTAAATTGAATCATGGTATCAATTGAGTCCAATTAGGTATTCGATAAGTAGATAGTTTCAGCATTATCATGTCCATAAGAACCATATGCTAATCTAATAATGCTGATTGTTACTTAAAAGAGGGTTGAACTTTAAACTTTTAATGAATTTCAGTACTAAGTACAAGTATATCTAAAAGTAACTTCATCTAGATAAATTTCGTGGTTGTGCCACCTCAACGGAGAGTTAGAATCTCCCTCTTTAAAGTTCAACGAATAGGATAAGCACAATTTCATAATAGTGCTAATCGAGTTTGAGAAACTTGTGAAATTGTGTGTGTGTTTTTACCGATATTGCCATAAGGAAAAACTGATTCAAAGCTATCATGCTATTAGAAATTTCGATGATACTTTGTGAAAATTAGATTATGGATAGATTCAGATCGAAAGATATCTAAACTTTATGCACAAGTATTGATAGTTTATATATGTTATCCATATAATTTTAAACAAGTGGATAATTTTGTATATTTGTCAAAAACTATATGAATGAGAGAATTGGATATATATTAAAAAGGTAAAACCAATGAAAAATCAAAAACGAAAAAAAGGGACAGTGGTCCATTTGACCACACACACGCATAGGATAGAACCATGCGTTTACAGAGTCGCCTAAGCAAAAGCCAAGGGTAAAAGCCTAAAATTGCACGTGCGTACGCATGGGCTTGGAAACAAGCCGTTAAGGCTGATTTCGAGGTTTGATTTGAAGTGATTTTTCATGAAATATTTCAACATTTCGTAAAATCATTGGCACTATTTCGTTAAGCATGAATTGAAATGTATAAATCGGTAATAGATTTCAATTATAAACACATATCATCAATTAAAATGCATTACAGTGTTTTTTTGTTGACCCCGTTTTTCGTAGCGTCAACATGGACAATAGATGTCGGATCCACTCACACCAATTCAAGCAAGTTCTGTCACGTTTTGACAGAAGAATCAGACGGAGAAGGGGATAGCGTGAACGAGGGAGATGCTTTACGGCACAAGATAAAAATGTTCGAGCACCGACAATAGTGACTAAGATAATTGTACTAACAAAGAATCACCAACAAAGTCTCAATAACCTAAGATCAAACTAACAAATATAGAACAAGCAAGAGGGTATATTGAGAATATTTTTCTTAAGTGTATTCTTGTATATTAAAATTAATATTCTAAAGATCATCACCTACAATTTACAAAGACCACCCATTTAAAGAGCTCTGGTTGACGTGATCATTGGATCAGAATTACGTGGCTTCATCTCCTTGACTGAAACCTCACATCACTAAATCTATCGTACATTAAATACATTGACAACAGGTCAGCCGCCCTATACATTTGGCTGACACACCTGACATTCTTTATTACAGACGTTATATCAATCATTCTTAAATATTGCCTACAAATCTTGTAAAAGACAGCTTCAGGTTCGGATGAACTGACGGTTTCAGCCGGAGGGAGCTTCATATTCGTGGTCTTTTGTGTGAAGAGTTTCGACTTCTTCTTTGATTTTTATGTAGCGCTTCGGCTTAGGAATTTCAGCTACTTAGGCAATGCTTCAAAGCGCTTAAAAACTTCAACAATTTAGGCAGTGCTTCGGTACATGAGTTTCAACCTTTTTTGACTTCTTTGCATTTGACCAATTGGGACTCTGTTGACTTTCATTTCCACGATTGCGACGTGACACTTTGACTGGAGCCTGGGTGACGAGGCGTAACACGTCGCAGTCCACATTTGCTCTCTTCTTCCATTATTGCAAATTTTGGTTCAACAGGCGGTACCTGAAAGGTAGCTGACGACGCTGGAGACGCCGGAGATTGTGGTGAGATGGAGGTAGTCGAGGGTGTTAAAATTTCCCACCGTCTTTGTGAACGGAGGGTTCCTATCATTTTCTTCTTCTTTTCTGCTTGGTGCTTCTTCTCCCTGTTCTGTTACGCAACTGTGAGAAAAATGGAGTTTTCAGTTTCATGACTAATATGGCTCTATTTGGGCTGGGCTATTTGATCAGTAAGCCCAAAATTGATTCTTATACTTTTTTTCATTTTATTTTTCTGGTAAAAATGGTATGCATTGCTAAGGGCTCGTTTGGGAGTTTCCGCCTTTACTTTTGCTTTTTGAAAAAGTGTTTCGTTTCTCTAAAAGTTCTTCTAGTTAGATAAAGTATTACCAAAAAATTAATCAAACATGTTTAAAGGCATCTTCTTAATCTTAGAAGTAATTTTTTGACACTTGAATGCCACCTAAATGAATCTTAACACCATTAGTGTTAAATATTATTACTCTCGATTATTTGACAAGCTCGTGCTCGTGCATCAGTTTCAAAGATGAATATTTTAACATGATGGAGCATGTGTAATTAAAAAGTTAATTAAAACGCTCAAATTAAGCAATTCGATCCGTTTACATCTTATTTGACTATTTCTCAAGAATCAAATCTATATCCATTTTATGTTATTAAAATCCGACCCATTTTAAAATGTAGAATATGAATTCAAGCTCGTAGTGGAATCGTACAAGTCACCAAGTCTAGACTGAAGAAGTAGTTGACAAGTACAAGCTTGCTTCTTAAAAATTTATTGTAATCAACTCTATAGCTAGGAATGGCAAAATGATTTGTCGGCTCGGATTGCTTGTGGCTCGGAACCACCGAGTCGAGACTTGGGCCGAACCCCATTTTGGACAAAGGCTCGAACCCGAGCCAGCCGCCACATGGGCCATTTTCGGCTCGAACGAGCCGAGCCAACTCAGCCAAATTTAAAAAAAAAAAAAAAAAATTTAGCTGCCTGCAAAACGCAAGCAGCTATGTTTGAATATTAAAAAAAAAAAAAAAAATCGAACCGACTCAGCTCGTAAAAGTTCGAACCAAAAGCTCGAGTCGAACCTAAAATTTTTGGCCGAACAAAAGCTCGGCTCGGGTAAAAAAAAGCTCGAACCATTTTTACTCAAGTCGAGCCCGAGCTTCAAGTTTCGGATTGTGGCTCGACTCGTTGACACCCCTATCTATAGCTGAAGTGCAATAATACTAAGGACTTAGTTGACATGATTTTTGAAATTCAAAAGTTGCTCTTGGACCCGTTTGGTTAATTTTAAGGGAGTTTTTCAAGTTAGAAGAGCGTTTAATGAACTTAAATCAAATGTGACTTCTTTTAAAAGCACTTTTGAAATAGAAACGCTCTTTTAAAATTTAACTTCTAAACAAAAATAAAAAATAATTTCCTCTAAAAACTCTTCTACGAGAAGTAAAAGTAAAAATTATGTCAAACGAGCCCTAAGGTAAATTTTACTTTAAAATTCGGGTATAGACTATACGATGAATCTTTGCAAATTTGTCGTTATTGGATTTATTGGGAAGTTTAACGAAAATAAATTCTTAATTCAAAAAAAAAAAAGGTTAAAAAAAATTCCTCGACACCCTGGCGCGCACATGGCCAAACTGCAGCATCACTCGAGCGCACACAATTTGCAACAAAATGGATAGACGTCAATTTCTTTATAGTTGGGTTCTCTTACAGCCTCATATAATCCAGAGGTACGAAAGTGAGAAGGAAATATCACGTTTTGCCCTGCTTTTTTGTTCATACACATTAAGCCCATGTTTGGTTTTTCTGACAATCATATTTTCAGTAAAATTTGATAAAAATTTATGAAATACGTGTGGTCGAGAAACTAATAAAAGTTGCGAATCTTATAAATATACAATTGAAAATGCGATTGAAGGAAAATATTTTTTTTTAATATGGGCTCACTTATCAAATTTTTTTAATAATATTAAAAATAAAATGTAAGAAATGTCGAAAATCTTTTTCCTTGCTCAACATTTAGTTGAAGCCATGAATCCAACTAGCTCCACCTTCCTCCGCCACTAGCACATTTATACGTATACGTACTACGTACATATATACATATCATCTATGTATATTTCACAAGTCAATGTGTAGTGATGTAGACATTGCTTGGGTTGGATTATAATATAAAAAGGTGACTAGGTTCGCTTTGTCTCCAATAATCTAATCCCAAATAGATAAGGTTTTGCTCCCACACAACCCCATCTCCATGGGATCCTTTTGTAAATTTGATAAACAATAATATTTTTGTTGAACTATTATTTATATTTAATTTCGTGATTTTGTAAGAGAAGAGAATAAAAAAATAAATATTTGATCGTTAGGCAAGCCAAATAAGAAATATGTAAACATATTTTGTTATTAATGTCAACCTAGCTCACTTTGGAGCGAGGAGAAATATTTAATTTTGTGATTTTGTAAGAGGAGAATAAAAAATAAATTCTTGATCGTTAGACAAGCCAAATAAGAAATATGTAAACATATTTTGTTATTAATGTCAACCTAGCTCACTTTGGAGCGAGGAGAAGCAACATGAAATTTTTAGATGTTCATCATTTTTTAACAAGTTATAGTCAATTGTCATGATTAAATTGATGTACTTTGTCACATTAAGCAATAGTATTTTTTTTTTTAATTGGTAATAATGACCCTTTTTTTCACCTTTTATAGAAAATGGAATTCAGTCCCCACACATTAAAATGTTTGAAAAAATAATAAAAAATGCAAAGAATTCTTTAAACTATATACTAAAGATGTTTGTTAGTGGCATATTTTCAATTTTCTTGTTAGGTAATCTTACACTTGAAGCTAGTTAATTTGATTTTAGTTGATTTTTCCTATTGATGCATGACGTTCCTCCTTTCCCCGACTTTTAGTGGCTTTTTAAGTGAAGATTATTAAGTTGATATCAGTCATCTCAAATACAATTCATCGAATTGAAAAAAGTTATATCATCTATTTTTCGAAAACACGAAGAATCTTTGATAATATCCAGATAATTCAACTGGTCATCAAATTTCTTTGATGTGACAAAATAAGATTTCTTTTCTCGATTTTTTTATGCAAATTTTTTTATACTAAACTAACTTTCAAAAAGGTTTTAATCGTGTCACCAAACTAAATCATATAAAACAAGAATCAAGATGAAAAAGAGTAAATAATCTTTATCAGAGTCGACTCAAGCAACTTTCGGGTCTTAAGATATTACATCATCACCCTCAAGGCCACTGAGGTGAGTACCCGGTCGTAAACTTCAGGGCCCCGTGGGATTAGTCGAGGTGCGCGTAAGCTAGCCCGGACATCCACGGTTATAAAAAAATATATATATATTACATCATCACCTACAGTAATGAATCGATGATTGTGTCGATAATTTGGATGAAACTACCAAATGCACTGAAGATTATGAAATCTTAACGCACCTTCTTCAACAATGAATATTACAAGATTCAAGAACACTCATTTTTCAACTCACATAGCTTATATGTATGGCTCCATTGGCCTTATATAACTATGCCTCTTTAAAATGGACAATAAAGATGAATTTGATTATGTGGGTGACATTGAAAGTCTCTAAAATCCTCTACTTCATTTTTTTTAGAAGATTCTAGAAAAGGTCATGTATAATGTATACAACCTTTTAAACATTTTCTATGACTTTCCCATTACTTTCTATTAGAAACAATTTGGAGTACAATGCATTTTCATGAGTCTCTTAACATTATAGAGCGTTTTTTTCGAAAATCTTCAACTGAACACTATTTACAAATAATATATATTACAAAGTCTTTCGTAATTTAGAATAATTTCATGATTCAAATTGCATCCGACTTAGAAAGAAATGAAAAATACGTATAATTTGGTGTATTACGAAGTGATGATTCTACCGACAAAGAAGATGATACAATGAGATGACCTAGTGAATTATTTGTTATAATTGTTTTCCACGAGTAGAATATTTGTTAGATGTTTCTCAATTTCTTTAATTAGTTAATGGTGTAACGTAATAATATATTGTACGTTGATAGTAAATTGTTAAAATAAATAGTCTCTTAGATTTTCAAGAATGGAAAAAATGAAAAATAAATAAAATAAATAAATAAAAAGAAGAGGAAGAATCTTAAGTATTGATTTTTATTTTATTTTTTAAAGATTCAGAGCATCTTCAAAATACTCTTTAAACTTAAGATGTTCTCTATTTTAAAGATTCAACTCTTAAAAGTATACTTTGGGAAACTTTTTAAATTAATATTTTAATTTGAATAATGTTACTTATACGTAATGAAGTTATATAATAATTTACATGCAGATGATGTGTCAATAAGAGAGTAAGTAAAGTTTTTTTTTTTTCGTTGAAGAAGATTCTGATCCAATCATATAGAATCGCATCATGTGTATGTAAATTATTATAAACTATTATTATATGTAGTACAACGATTTTAATTTTAATAGTGAGTTTGACTCTCTAAATTTGAAGAGCAAAATTCAATCTCTATAATTAAATGTATTCAAAATATTTTAATTTTCAATGAAGAAAAAATAATATAATAATTTAAAGGAAAGCCAATAAAATAAACGATAGGAAAAATAATAAATATTTTTTAGAAGCAGTAAAATTAAGTGTTAAATATAAAGAGTCAGTTGGCTTACTTAAAATTTTTACTCTCTAACTTTATAGATATTCTCTAAATTGTAGAATGTGCTCTTTAAAAATATTCAAATAAATGAATTTTTTATAATTTTTGGATAACTTCACTCTTAAATGATCATGTCACGTAATGCCACATAAACTAGTGCTTTATCACCACTTATGTTATATAGCATTATTTTATTTTAATTACGTATCTAAAACTTTTTCAAATTCTGTCCTCTCCTTTTTTTTTTAATTAAAAAAATTAAAAATTTTAAAACAAAAAAATAAGTGAAAATGGGAAAGAAAACAACTTTCCCTTTCATTTCGTCGAAGTTATATCCCTATGATTTTGCCGCTTGAAATGGTCCTTAATTATAAAATCATATCCCCAAACTACCCATAATGCCCTTATTTTATTTTATTTATTATTTCATTTTCTCCACAATTATTTCTTTATTTTATTTATTAAATTCGGTCCATTTGTTCAACTCGACATTAATCAAAGACAGTATTTGTCTCTTTATTTTTTGTCGAACATTACAATCGTCTTTTTGTGAGGAAAAATATAAATTTAGAGTTATTTTTAATAATGTTCATACATTTTCGTCGTCGACAAGAAAAATAGTAAATGACACTATGGGTGTAGATAAATTATTCTATAAGTGAGGTGGGACCCATGAATAAAATTTAAATAAGTCAATGACACCCAGGGCCGTCGCCAACCAATCATATCTAATCAAATCTTTGCACTTAGCTGCAAGAAAATGAAAGAAAAGATAAACTTGCATTTGCTAGATCATAGAAAATCTTGAAATAACGATCCAACGGTTGGTATTAAGAGGGGACCACGTTAATATATAGACAAAACTGACGTTTTCGCCCCTCAAACACAAGATGTGCATGGACCGACATGTCTTCTCCAATTTCCCTACGTTGTCCCTCATCACTCTGAGAGAGGATGGGGTTTGATTTCTTTCATATGCAAGTCTTGTTGTAAGGTGGAATGCTTTCCTGCTTTCAAAAGATAGGCTTTGCCTTGAGGTCTTAGATTCCTTATAGTAAGCCCGGTTGAGCATGTTGGAGGATCCGAACTAATTCTTGGAACTTCCGAAAATTGAATTCTTAAATAAATATTTTAGGGAAAATTGTAGTCACGATAATAAACATTTCATTTAGTAGCAGACTTTGTCCAAACCTTTCATTTGTATCACCTACGACACCAAATCTTTCAAAATGTCACAGTTGAAGTCTAAATAGAAAGAAACTATTAGTTGACCAAATAATTAACATTGACCATAATTTTGACTAATTCTAAACGATAAAATTATAACTTTACATTTTTCAATAAAAACCACAATTATAATATATTAATAATTAAATTTAAAAGCTAAAAATCACTCATCATCCTCCCCTTCTTCCCCAACTCCTCACCCCAAAACCACCAACAGTAGTAGTAGCGATCGACGCCACCGCACCCACCTAATGTCGATTCCACCGTTGTCACGCGGTAACAAAGGTGCAACAGCCACTGTACAACAAACTCCCACCATTGAAATAGAGCACGGGATTGAACCCACGAACACACCAAATCCCACCCATTATGACGATTACCCAGACGAAAGAGATCGAAACACCATCATCACAACAAGAACCCACTTACACCACTGCCGAAGAAGAAGAGGAGAAAGGTTGGTTGAATTCAAGTAAGACGAGTGCGGATGGGCTCGTCGGAGAAAAATGGAAATTCAACCAATAATCAAATTAACAGTACTCAAAACTTAATCCAAAAACCTTTTGAGGTGATGGTACCTGATTTTGAGGATGTGTTCAATGATTATGCTGGAATGGAAAGTGGAGGATAGGTTTTGAGGATGTGCCTCCGAACACTGCATTGACTTCACAATTTGGACATTTATCGTAACGCAGTTAAAATTTTCTTCTTTTGAGGTGGCAATGATTGTGTCGTTGGAAGATGATGATGACTATAGCTTTTGGATTTGGTTTGGGTGGGTGGGTGGAAGAAGAAGAAGAAAACATTTTTTCTTTGATTTATGTTTTTTAAATTAAATATGTACATTATCGGTGTAATATTTCCTACAACCAAACCCAACAACTTTATCATAATAAGCAATTCCAGATTGAGTTGCAGTGAACTCACAGGGCACCAAACTCATTTGTTGTGGCAAAATGTGGGTGCCAAATAAACTGTAGAATACCATAAGAGAACCCCATGCCCAGTGCTTCTTTTCTGCTCAATTCATTTACTTGTACAAATTTAGAGTGAGATTTCTATCGTAGGTTGGGGATTTTGATAGAAAGTGATTCAACTGTGTGAAAGTTTAGAGTGTGTATTTCGTTAATGGATGGTTCTTGGTATGTGGGTGGAAAGAGCGATGATGCCGGCGTGGAGTGGGTGGCGATGGTGTCGATCGTTGCAGTTGGTTGTTTTGGGTAAGGGGGTTGGGGAAGAAGGGGAAGGTGGTGGATGGGTAGTCGATTTTGTGTTTGATTTTTGGCTTTTTTTTATTTAATTGTTAATATATTATAATTGTGTTTTTTATTAAAAAAAAAAATTTAAAGTTTCCATTTTATCCTTTTAGAATTAGTCAAAATTATGGTCAATGTTAATTTTTTTGGTCAATTGACAGTTTCCTTCCATTTGAACTTCAGTTGTAACATTTTGAAAGATTTAGTACCGTGAGTGGCAGAAATAAAAGGTTTGGACAAAGTATGTTATTAAATGAAAAGTTTGATATTGTGACTGCAATTTTTCCAATATTTTATGGGATTTTGCTAATTTGTCGGGGCTAATTTTGTAATACCATTTTCAAGCTGGCACCAACAATATCGTAAATCTAGGGATTTTTATTTTTTTAAAATATTAGCTGGAAATTCTAAAAACTTCCCTTTCACCATATTTTCAAATAACTGAAAAAGTGATAAGTATTATCTATATATTCCAAGGAAAACAAATTGAGAGAACAATTACAGGTGCTGCGTTGGCAGCACCTGTGTGGATAATTTTTTATTTATTTCTTAATTTTTTAATTGCACGTTGACACGTGTATTTGTGAAAAAATTCTGTGAAACTTTCTGTAGGCGTAGCATTAAGAACTAATTTATTTTGCAAATGATGCAGTGAAGAGGCACAGTGCCATTTAAAGCATCATTTTCTTGTCATTTTGCTTCGGGAGATTAAATGGTTTCTGTTTGTTTTTGCTGAGGAGTTTGAGACATTTAGAGAGTGAAACAGAGAGAAGAGAAAACTAGAGAGAGAAGACACATGGATGAATAGAGAGAGAAACCATTTTTTTTTTTCCTTCTAACGTAGAATTACAGTTGATTTTCTTCCTCGTACTACAAGATCTTGAGGGTATGTTTAATATTTTCGTTCTTTGATTATGTTTAATTTATGGGTTGGGTTTAAAGCAGTGTTTTGCTGGTAGAGAATTTTTGAGTTTTGGGATTTGCATGTGTTTAAGGATTTTTCTTTTTAACGTGGGTTTTTTGTATTATAAATTCTGGTTTTTTTAGATTGTGCTAAAGGGGTTCTTTGTCTTTTAAATGTTAGTGAATTCTTAATTTGGGGTTGTGTGTCTGCAAGCAAGAAATCCATTTTAGATTGCTTAATCTTAATTCCTGTGATTTATTGTTGAAGAATTAATGTTTAATTTTTCCTGTTTTGGGAAAAAAGTTCTGCTTCAGTTCTCCGTTGTTATTTTTTCCTTTAATGTTTTGTATGAATTTAAAGAAACTCACAAGATATATATTAGTGTTTTTTCGTTGCATGTTTTTCGCCGTGGACATGTGGTTTCAAGAAGAATATTGAATCTAGGTTACTATGTTTCCTGGGTTGAGATCTACCTAGGATAGGCAATTGAATTTATTCTTCCGTGTTTGTCCAGAATAAGGTTTTTTTTTTCCCCCAAAATTATGTATCTGTAATGTTCTATTCATGACTGTTTTGTTTGTTATATGTATCAGCTAGTAGAGGTAAAATGGATTCTTTCGAGGCTGCAAAGCTTGTGCATGACAGAATATCAAAATTGGAACCCGAACATGTTGCTAGGAAGATTATTGGGTATATTTATTTGCAGGACCTTCCAGACCAGGAAATGATCAGATTGGCTTTAGGACCTGATAGCTTAATCCACAACTTGATAAAAAAGATAAAATCTGCTTTTATGTTTGCTTCGTCGTCAGTTCTTTCACCTCCAATTTCTCCTTCCATGCCGAGTCCTGTTTCGGATTCTTCCCTTCAGTTTGCCCCCTTTTCATCTCGCACTGTATTTCAGAAAGTAGCTCCTTGGGATCCTCAATTACCTGAACAGCCGCAATTGATGCCTAATCCTTCTTTCAAACTTTTACCATACACTGATTCACTTCATGAAGAGTATGGTTTCCAAAACCATTACATTGGTTTGGAGGATCACTCAGAACCAGTGATTTCCGGAACTTCAGGTTTTAAAAGTGATTTCTATTGCCCGGAAGCTGCTTTTAATGAGATAAGTATTAGGGGTAGCCGAAATTCTTCAAGCTTAATGGAATATCCAGTTAAGACTTGTCACTATTTCAATAAGGGTTTTTGTAAGCATGGCAGTAACTGTAGGTATTTTCATGGAGAATCTTTCCCAGAGAGCTACCCGCATATATTTGGTCCTAATTCGTATGAAGCTGCTAATGAAGATCACGTTTTCTTGCCTGGGTCCCTCGAAAAATTGGAACTTGAAATCACCGAGTTATTGAAATCCCGGAGAGGCAATCCGGTTTCAATTGCATCTCTGCCTATGATGTACTATGAGAGATATGGAAGATCTCTGCAGGCGGAAGGGTATCTTACTGAAAGCCAGAGACATGGTAAAGCTGGCTATAGTTTGACAAAACTTCTTGCTCGACTGAAAAATAGTATCCGTCTTATCGACAGGTTTAGTTTTGGATCTTATAAGTTGTCAGGTTATTTGTATACTCTATTATATAACAGTTTTCCTCTGATTTTCGTGAAGCAGGCCTCATGGGCAGCATGCAGTCATACTGGCTGAAGATGCCCCAAAGTATATGGACATCCGGGGTGAAAGAAATGACCCTGGCCCTTTTGTTAGCGGTTCACATCAAATTTATCTAACTTTCCCAGCTGAGAGCACTTTTACCGAGGAAGACGTTTCAGATTACTTCAAGTAATAAACTCTCAGTTTTTCCATGTTGCTTCTCGTGTTTGCCATCAATTTTCCGCATATTGAAGTTCTAATTGTTTTCCGGTGCTCTTCCTTAGTACCTTTGGTCCAGTTCAAGATGTGAGAATTCCCTGCCAGCAGAAGCGGATGTTTGGCTTTGTAACTTTTGTGAGTGCAGACACCGTGAAGTTGATTTTGTCCAAGGGCAATCCACATTATGTTTGTGGGGCTCGTGTTCTTGTGAAACCTTACAGAGAAAAGTCAAAGCTTGTCGAAAGGTATTAGCTTGATATTTTCTTGAACAAATGCACTGCAATGCACTGCTGATTTCCTATTCATTTGAAGATTCATTTTCCAATTAAGACGACCATAATTTTGTGTTAACCCAATAGCACTTAACTGTTGGTCTGTTACTTCACCTAAACAGAAACTCGAAGACGATGATTTATCAATAGTTTTACTGTTTCAAGAATAATCCCCCTTCCCTTTCTGTGTGCTTCTCTGACATTTCTTTCCTCTTGGCTACAGGAAGTACCTGGAAAAACTTGAGCATCCAATGCATTATCACTCGCACCCTATTGGTATCGACTCTGAGCTTCAAGCGAGCAAGTTATTTGGTGCAAACCCCAAGTGCTATTTCTAGCTTTAATACCATGCGACTAATGAATAGATGAGAGTTTTATTTTGTCAATTTGCACAAAGTGATGAATTTCTTCTATCAATGATAGGATGGGAATCCTCTAGGATGGTTAGAAGGCAGCTTATGGAAGAGCATGAACAGGCCCTTGAACTTGAGACACTGCGTCTTTCACAGCTCCGGCTTACAGGCAAACATCTGGCGAGTCAGTCCTGCATGGGTTATTCCCTGGACGAGCTTAAACCACCTGAAGGTATTCTTGCCTTTTCTTTTTACGAGAACAAGTTGTGAATAGATAACGATTGTATACATAGGCAAAGTATTACGATTACTAAATCAAACTTGGGCAGATCATTCCAAATTTGCATCAGCAGAGCGATTCAATTATCTGCTTGATGTTCTTAACAATGGCTCTGTGAGCCCTGATAACCCCAAGTACTCGATCACCAATTGCGGTGAGCAGAAAAGGTGTGCAAGATTAATTTTCCTAGTTTTGAACGTTTAGAGAATAGAATCATCTTACTATTTCCCTTCTTGCAGTAACCAAGGACTTAATCTCCCGGATAGCCCCTTTGCATCTGCAGTAGCTAACAGCATTTCTGCCGTTATATAAATAGGACAGAACACACAAGAACTGTGCAGTTTGTAGAGAGGCGTGTCTTTAGTCTGATGGATTTTCTGCTTATTCCTTTCTACTCAGTTTGCTTACAAATCAAATCGAAGCTGCAAGTACATATATCGGTAAAGAAGAAACATTAGAAGCTTGTCATCCCAATTACTCGGGCTGAAGGATGTAGGAAAGAAGACAATGATATACGAAGTCTAATACTTTTTTGCTTTTGAAAGAGGATGTAATATAGGAGTCGAGCTATGAAAGAAAGTCTATAGTGGTACATATGCAGGTCGCGGAGAAAGTGAATATGTTTAGAATCTCTGTGAAACCGATAATAGACTAAATAACTAAATAAATACCGTTAGAAGTATCTTTACTAAATGAATTGAGTTCGTTCTTTCTTTTATCACTTAGGAGCTGTGTGAGATGAAAGTCTCATGAACGGTTTTGAATGAGATAAAGAAGTGAGGAATCATCTTTTCGATTATGACTCTCCTTCGCAATCCGTATGTTTGGATCGGATGGGGTCTCAATCCTTTGAAGTCCACTCTTAGCAAATTTTTGAGCTCAAAGCGATCATTGGGCTACACTATATAGTTGGGTGAATCTAGGCTTTTCAGCAACATAAGTTGGTTCTATACATGCTAGTGATATGCATGGCATTCACATTACACTATCCAACGATGGTATAACCAACGGAATTCGCCGTTGTCACTCGACAATCACTAACAAAAGTCTTGTCGATCCTTTGTCCAGTATCTACATTGTCAATTCATTTATAGTTCGTAAAAATTGAGATAATTACTTGATATGCAAGTTTTTTAATCAAACAGCATGCACAAGTTCTAGGCTGGCACGGCCGACTTTCTTTCTGCGCAAGCTAGTCATTCCTGCTGCATCTACTCCGTCGCTGATCACCACCACTTGGTCTTTCTTTTGCCCTTCTAATGCCACTGAAACCACACCTTCAACACAACCAAAAGTTTCAAGATTGCATATTTAGCCCATGTTTGGTGGCCATTTTTTGGAAAAACATTGTTTTGAATATTGAATTTTTGAAAAAAAAATGTGTGGTTAAAAAGTAGGGCTTACGTGTAGAATATTTTATTTTGTGAATGTGTGGTTAAAAATTAGCATGTAAAAGTAAAAAGTGTTGAAAGAATGTGAGACAAATATGGCTTAGCTTAGTTCGTAGTAGTTGTTTTGTTGATATATATACACGTAGAACTAGAGGGACAACATAATGAAATAAATAATCCTATCCATACACCTAAGTTCGCCTCGATTCTTATGAAACTTGTAGAATAACTTCCTCAAAAAGCTATTTTAGATCAGTTTCCTCTAAAAATACTTCTACCCGAGCAAAGCACTTATAAAAAAATTATTAAATATGTTCAAGCGTAGCATTTTGATTTTCAAAAGTTCTTCCAAACAGGCCTTGACAAGACAAGGAAAAAAAAAAGGAAATTAAATTAAACCATGAAGTATAATCCATTGTACCTGAAGCCATGGCTGCAATACTCATGGCCTTGGATCTGCATTTGTTGCATTTAAGTTCCATCTTTATTACAACCTTCTGCTGCAGCATCAAAATTGAGCCAAGTGAAAACCAAAATTGTAGCTAAAACATGTCTTAATTAATTAACTAAAGAAATAATTAACCTTCATATTTAGGTAATAATGGGAGCTTTATTGGAGTTTGATTAATGAAAATAATAAACACAGTAGCACTGGTGGATGAAGGAGCTCGATGTTACACGTATATACAAGAAAGGCTCATGCAATCGACGCGGCGACGACTCTAAGCTGAACTTTTTTCAAGAGTCAATTTTAATTAATCAGAATAATTTGTGGCAATGACTTTGAACAGAAGCTTTTTTATGAGTCAATTTTAATTGATCAGATTAATTTGTGACTCAAGTGCGTGTTGAAAATCGTCACCCACTAGGAGGCTCTAGAATTTTCTAGGTTTTGCGGCCTTTCTCTCTCGTTTGTTGTATGATAAGTGCGTTTTTACACTTATCCAAACCATCAAAAGTGAGCTTTTAAGTGCGTTTATATTGTTTAGATATTTAATTTTTGCTTATTTTATGATTGATTTAGGAGAAAACTCGAATTGGACAAGTTTCTGAAATTAGATTAAGCTACAAAAATTTGAAGAATTGGTCCCCAAAATAATCAAGTTTTGAAGTTGTGAACCTTTCATGCAAATAAAAAGGTCTTCGAATGAACAAGCAATTAATGTTAAGGACCAGAATGCACGAAACTGAAATCTTAATCAAACGACTTAATCAATGCTATAAATCCAAGAACACGCTTGGTAACGTTCTTAATTAGGATAGAAATACATTGTATCAAACATGGATAAATAGTATAATGAACAAGATTATAGTTTATTTTTCTTCATTAATATCAACACGCTACCAAGTTTGGTACATAGTCTGAGAGAGTCATTGAGAGACGAGAGTATAATCAGCAGTAAAATGTTCAATGCTACATAAATGGATATTTCCACTGTGTGCTAGTTTTCAACAGTCAAACGTCAAAACTGTTTTCTCATTTTAAGCACATCAAATCATTCAGCAGTATAAAACTGTGAATCAATAGCTCTAAATGACAATCCCATAATTAGGAATATTTAACAAGCCCATGAAAAAGAAGTCTACCAGACTACCACCTAACTACTTCAGTTACTGATTGGCAGAGCAGCTCAGTCATTCTTCCCTTCAACTTCAACATCCTTGTTCTTCAACTGCACTTCAAGCAGAAGCAGAGAGCAAAAGGGAGAGTTCCTTAGTTTGCTCATAGAATCTCGAAACAAGCCAGCCACTATCTACAATGCTTCCAACGACATTCTTGCGTCGTTGAGTAATCCTGCAACAGAGAACATTTTCCCCAGAAACCACCTCTCCTATAATTTGCAGTCAGGAGAAAAGCATACAGGTTGCATGGACCAACCAATTAAGATGCTTAGACGTTGACACTAATACATCTCTAAAAAGTTCACATGCTAGCTGAGCATACACAATGACAATATTTTTTTTTTTTTTGGTAATATACAGAATTTCTCTCTACTTTCATTTCATTCCAGTAAAGTTGGAAACAATGGAGTAACGCAACTACTGTTTACTTAAGTGATCAAAACGGTCTTCCTGTACAGAATTTACATAATTATTCGAGAAGCCAGGTTTATCTGCAATCTCCTGAAATGGAACCTCGTTGATTTCTGCCCTATCCAAGTCTTCTGAGCTACCCCATTTTCTTTTCATGATTTTAGGAACCAAGTGTGTTACCTCTGACGCTGAATCGTCGTGGTTTATACGTTCAAATCTAATGGCACTAACCTTTCTTGCATTCCCTGCTAATATCTGCACCACATATTATTTGTTAGATAAGCGTCAAAAAATGAAAAAATGTCCACTAGTCTTAAGTTCGAGGTAGTTACAAAAATGAAGCTTTGATTCCTAGAACAGATCCAGAACCAGTTACACAATGGGAGATCTCATAATATACTTGGTTGATTTTACATGTATAATTACCCACTAAAGGCAGAACTGGAGAAGCAAGAACACTTGTGCTATTTATAATATCCATGCTTCACTTGCAAATAATCCAATTCTAAATCAAGAACCAATTGCCCACCAAACAAGGTTTCATTTCTTGCACTCAAGTGGACACTTGAAGAAATCCACCTGGTGAGTTGGAGAAGGTTTTGTTTTTCTTTGTTGATAAATCCAAAATTAAATAAAACTGAAAAAGGTGAACAAGTAGCGTTCAATGACCACACATCAAACAGCAGGAGATGATACTATAATCGACTCATCTTACATTCCTATTATGTAATAGAGCAAGAGATCAAGCACTGCAAACCATCGTCTGCTGTGTGAAACTTACAGCAATGGTAACAATAATAAAAGGCATACCTCCAGCTTAAACGTTTGGGTCTTTTCTTTTTCATCTTGTCGTTCAGATTCTACCCCGTTATAGTCACCATGATCTTCTCTATTTGCTCTTTCAAGTACCACTTTCATGGTTTCACCTGTCCTTGGGATATATCCAAATGCCTCGCAGACAAAACCAGACACCGTTTCATATTGATGGCCCTGAATGGATGAAGGAGAATGTCAGAAGTCATTAGCTATAGTTAACACTTTAACAGACCAATGGCATAATTCATTTCAAATTCATAAATATTATTCTACAGTACGGAAAAAATAACAGCAGCATTGGAAGACAATTGTGTTCCACAATTGCAAATGTCGATTACTTTTCCACAGAATTTTCAATATCAAAGAATGTTATATATGTGCAATGTGAAGGACATCATCAAAATCTCCTGGTCTCAAGTCATCTATCAACAATAAATAGAAACAACATACATAGACCAATGAGTTTGAATGCCTAAAAGCAGGCTTTGACCAGTGAATCGTGATTGATAGTGCGTATCAGTGAGTTCACACGTTAAAGCATATTTGGGAAGTGTTTATAAACGTTTCAATTATAAATAAATGAAAATGAGTGGTTGATAAGTGGGTAGTATTTGTGGGTCCCTCGAAATATGTGGAAAAAAAGTGACTTAAGAGTGTTTATAAACATGAGCCATACATAGGCTTATTATTGCGAACCAATTTGGCTGAGCTGGATTTTAACAAGCATAAACATATTGCCAATGATTATAGTCCTTCCCTCATTAACTTCCTGGGCATCGACCCAGTGAGAATCCATTTTAGGCTTATTGGTTCAACTCCCAGGACAATCAGTCAAACACATCTCAATAAGAGTAAAATGGAATACCTCTGGCATTTTAATATCAAGGTCTTCAGAAAGCTGGTCAATTGATGTATTAGCATCCACATCATATATGCCCTCAGCACGCATAACAATATAACCAGTTTTCTTTTGGATTTCCTCCTGTCATACAGTAAAACAAAAGGTTAACTATTAAGAGGAATATATCTTAAGGGCAGTGAGGTTTTCAAGTGTAAAATGAATCCTTAACCTAAGCTTCTGTCTCGTAATGCTCCTCAAGTATCTCAACAAGAAGTTGAATTACTAGCACAACAAATCTAAACTAGACCATCTAAACTATTTATAGCACCTGGCTCCATTCAAGAAACTTCAAGTTTCAACATATGCATACAAAGCCAGATGACAACTCTCCAAAAGAAGTATAAACTTTATGTCAATACCAATGTGGTGAATGAGAGATGTCTCAAATCCTGTACAGTAAGTCTAATTCATGGTACACAGTGAAGTGCAGTACAATGAAAACAAGTCCTAAATAAATATCGACTCTACTGACACCTTGGTTGAATTAGTTTACATTGCCAGCATCTACTGTTTCTCAAACAATGCCATAAGTCACGCCAGATAATCCATTACCTCTCAACTAAGACTTAAAATGTGCTTATGAGCCTGGCCAAGGTTTCCCCTACGATTCTTTTACTTTGTAGTTAGTGCATGATAATGGAGCTTGAAATGTTTAATAGGTGGAGCAGAAGTTCTTAGATTCCCTAATCAATATTTGAAATCATTTTCATCAACTGATGCTGTATAGGAACATTTTTCTGGTCAGCCGTCAAACACAAATCTCTTAGGGTCTGGGGCTGTATCCATGTTGATGGTGCAAATTTAGAAGTAGGCACATGAAATGGATTCAAAATCAGCAATGGAGTAACAATATCAGCAACATAACAAAATGAAATAAAAATCTCAAAATTTAAGTAACCTTACTTTTGAATCATTTTCATCAAAAATTTCACCAACAATTTCCTCAACCACGTCTTCAAGGGTAACTATCTGTTAAAAGTATAAGGCATAGAGAAGATATCAAAAGCATAATTCAAATGCATAAGCCAGCAAATTTGGTTTGGAGAATTAACGATTACATACCAAGAAATTGTACAATTCCTGATAAATAAACAAAACTGAGAACGACTTACTCCAACAGTTCCACCATATTCATTGAGAACAACAGCCATGTGCATCTTCCTGATGCGGAACTCTCTAAGAAGATTCCACACAGACATTGAATCTGCAATACCACAGAGTTCAACTTAATCAGTTTTAATATAGAACCACAGATCAGAAAAAGAATTAGGAGATTCAATAAAAATAAATCAGTCAACAATCAATTGAGTCGGGGGAATTCTTTGAAGAACATTCTGTATATCATCTGGACATTAAAAGTATAGATATCGACTTCAGGAAATAATTGTTTCTAACTAATACAAACCAGATACATCTTCAAGAATGGATCATATCCAAGGTTTGAGGGACTGGGAGACAACAAAGAAGCTTGTGCAAAAATTCTGTTCCTTAATCATAAAATTTTTTTAGCTTGTGGTATTTCTGGTTAGAATTAGTACTTGTTAATGCAACATTTAATCTGCATTTCCATTTGAATTTTTCTGGCAGCAATATACTACTATTTTGCCAAATATTATTGAATGAAAATATAAATCAAATATAATCCCTAAGGTGACCGATAACAATTGAGGTTCTCAGGATATATGTACACGACAGTAATAATATATGATTAGAAAAGTGACTTAAAAATGGAAAAACACAATGTCATTTAATTACCAGGAACAAAGTATGAAGGTTTGTGTGCCATGTCTCCAACTACAGAACTTTCTAGTAGTTCCCCCTTCAAAACCAAACAGAATATAATTCTTCATGTTATGAGATTTCTTTGTACAATCAGAAAAGATGTAGAAACAACATTTTGGACAAGATGGAAAATAGTAAATAGTAGACCTTCTGCACATAATCAAGAAGATCCATTGCATATGCAATACCAACAATATTGTCAATACGTTCTTCGAAGACAGGTACCCTGCAAACATGTGCATCCACTTCTTAGACTGATTAAATAAACACCAACAAACTGATAAAGCCATCTATACCTGGAATACTGATGATCCACCCATGAATTATGAAAATCGATTAATGTTGCACTGGCATCAATGGCAACAACATCAACAAGAGGTGTCATCACCTCTCTAACATGTGTATCTTTTATCTCTAACACATTTTCAATCATATCCTGTGAGAGATAAAAATGAGACTCTTATGCATGGAAAGTTGGAAACTAAGAATGGGATGGAGCTCTATAAATCCATTATACATGCTATGAAGACAATTGATGACTTGGACAGTTTGGTCAGTGCATAAAACAAATAAGTTTTTTTTGAGCGACACAGCAAGTACAAATGCAATCAGAAGGCCCAGATGGTTGCAGAGTCTACTATGGTGTTGTATCTTCCATGTTTTTGCAAGAAAGGTGAAGAATAGTGTTGCAACTGCAAGATACAGCAATCTTGATTCCTAGACCTCTGTTATCAGCACAAGAAAGCCATTCATATTCTTTCATCATTGTTGATTAGCTAGAAAGAAGTGAGATGAGTTCTACAGTGCATTTGATGAAGTACGTATTTATTCGGGTACTGTGTCCTAAGGCAATCGAGAATTTGGGTTGATGAATAAAAAGTGTTGATGAATACAAATGCAATCAGAGGAGGTTTTATAAAAAGTGTCTCGTTTTGAAGCTTGTGAACAGTTCGGAATGGGAGGAACGCGATGTTGGTAGATCAGTTTTAACTGGAAGGCTTGCTCCGAGACAAAGTTCTGTTCCTTTCCTTGGTTTTAGCTTTAGCATCCTGTGCTCCAGACATAATACTAATGGAATGCAGGAGGGACTGAAATAATTGTCCTTCATAGTTCTCTACTTCTCTACTTTGAGGTAAAAAATTATCACCTCCTTCGATGTATTCTTTTTATTCAATAACTAAAACTCGTAAAATTCTCATCATTTTGAGAACTGGTGAAAGATGTTATCAGGCTTTCTTTCGCCAAATATTTTATAGAAACGAGAAGTCTCTACGATAGGTTACAGGGGAAACCGCCAATTACCCCCGTGGTTTGGGAATATGCAGATTAGCTCCTTGTGGTTGAATTCAGACAACTTTCTTGCAAGTTAAAACCTGTAAATTACCTACCCCCCACTCCAAAAAGTAGTACCTTTAAAATTAAAAGTAGTACCATGAAATTGCAAGAGATTATAAGCATCACACATTTGCCAGCTTAAAGAAGTGATCTTCAGATTTTTTGAAAACTACATAGTTGTAAGTTCCCAATTGCTAACCATTTTGGAAGCTGCATTTCCCTTATTTAAGCATAACTTGAAAGACAGACAACAATGACATTAAAACAAGATCAAAAAACCCATTTCATTACCTGCTCTTCTTCCTCAATTGCCCCACTTAACTCTGCTCCACGTAACATCAATTTTAGTTCATCTTCAGTAACATATGGTTCACTAATACATCAAATGGACAAGGTCAAGCACAAAGTAGCCAGAGGAATATGAGAAACCAAGAAGATTGCAGTCAGAATCCAGAAGCAAATGCTAAAGATGACGCTAAGCTGATGGGCTAACAAGTTTATACTTAGTAATTGAGTATAATTATAATTATACCTCCTATTGATATGATTGACAGAAGGAAATGGACATTATTGTATAACTTACTACACGACAGTATGTTTACATATCTAAAGGTCTATCATTAATAATACTAGCAGTGTTGCTTACTCGCAAAAATTAGTATTGTCAGTACTCTCACAAATATTTCCACAGCAGTTAAGATTTGGTTCTACTATGGCTTTGAAGCACCATCTACTGCACCCAGACCATTCTTACAATATTGTTTGTGTATCTTACAACAGAATAATCATGCCAATTGTTGCATGAACACTTTTCTCCACTTCCACCAGATTAGTAAGAATTACATGCTACGTCTCACACCCTATATCCAGTACTCTTTATGTTTTTCATGTGCATGTTCAGACTTAACTTATTAGGAATGGAGAATACTCACCTACCTTTTCTGTTCATATCTCAAATTTAAAATTTCATTTAGATAATCTTTAAAGTAACAGGATTGACGAGCACAATAAGTCTATCAAGAAACTTGGTAATACAAAATCTAATAAAGGAGGTAATACCAAACATGCCATGAACTGGAAAAATAATTTACGATAGACCATACCTTCTTCCTTTCAAACCAAGCAGTTTTAGCATTCCCATCGACAGATATGTTACAACTCTTCCGACAGGATACAGTACTAGGGAAAGCCACGCCACTGGCCTAACCTACAGGCATCACAAGAGACACTACATCAAATGTATAAAAAACATAGCACTAGACTTGTGTTTATCTTTTTCTATTTCAGTATTTTGTGGGGAAGGGCGTAAGGATTAGATAAATAAATATCTGCGATTTGAACAGGATTTTTTCTAACTTTAAAGTAAGAGCAAGCTCTAAACTTACCACTAACCTAGCAACCTCGGTGGCATTGTGAACAGCAATACTCTTTGGAGTAATTTCGGTGAGCAGCAAAATGGCAACCTGGTATCGTTGACGGAATAAATTTCTCTTTTAACAACCACTTACAGAAAAAGAAAATGAAGAAATATACTTCTGCTCGATGAGGCAGGGCCAAAAATCATCTTAAACACATTACTATACTGGAACCAAAAGTTCGAGATGCAAAGTTCTTTAAAAAAAAAAAATGGGTTTGATACCCCCATAAAAGGAAGACATTATATATATATATATACTTCTAAAGGTTAATTCATGCATCACCTGCCTCAATAATGGCATCAAGAGAGAGAAGATTAGAGCCAAGAATAATTCCAACATACATTTCTGTTCCGAAAACAACACTCTTTTAACATTTGAACTTAACAACATATTCAAGCGTACCAGAATGTTGGATGAATTAACATGTCCATACGTTTATGTACCATATCCCAGCTAGAGCTACTTTTCTAAAACCAATAAGGAATTCATTTAAATGGCAAATGTGTAACTGGTTTTTTTAAGTTGGACTAGGGACCACTAAAATGCAACTCTAGTCTAATTCACATTCATGAATCTTTAAAGAAAGAAACTCCAGACGTACCGTCATGACTCCAGTTGCTGCACTCACACCAGCTTCACCAAATATTGCTGTCGCAGCCTTGGTGACTAATGCTGTAGCACCAATGTTCACCACTCTGAAAAAATATACACAATAAGAAAACATGTTCATAATTAAAAAGAGAGAGCAATGTCTGCTAAATGAAACAAAATGAGCAGTACGTCGTGCCAATGAGTATAGTAGTCAGAAATCGAGTGACATCATTGCGTAGCATTTTGAAAACACCATTCTCGGACTCTTTTTCAGCCAACTCCCGTACCTGAGATTCATTACAATATCAGGATCTGGTCAATTGTAATATCCACGAGTCTTTTTTCCAGAAGAAATGTTGAAAAATAGACTGGAGAACAAATATTTAAGTTCCCATGAAATTGTAGGCTAGAATAATTAAAAAAATATGCCCAAAACCGAAATAGCACCAGTTACATCCATTTTTAAGAAAGTAGTGCCAGTTATATGCCTAGGGCTTTATAATATCCAAGAACGATGGATGTTTTTTATTGGAAGACAATAATGAAATGCTATGATATTGAGACTCTAGACACTATCTCATGATTGTTGAAGTTCCTGCAACAAAGACACTACATAGAAATAGCCATTTAAATAGAAACCATTAACAAATCTAACAATTGGATGGCTTGTTCCAAAGAGCACAAGAACGCATTCTATACTAAGCCATTTGAAGTTCCAGATGATGAAACTGTAGTTCTCTTGAAGCTGAACCAAGACATTGGGCAGCAGTACGTTACTTACATAACTTCATATCCAAGAAAAGTAAAATGCAAATAGAAAAATTGTTCTGCAAACTATATCTACATCACCAGCACGTCTGATGGAGGGTAGCATTTCCAGTTACTTCAGGACAGTATAACTGAGATATATATATATATATATAGATTTCTATCAAAAGGCATCAAGATTACCAATAAGCATTGAGTGCAAGAAACATGCCCATTACATACCTGAAAACCTATTTACACTCATCGTGAAAGTTGTACCAAAATCAAGGAAATGAGCATAAGTACAACCAGCATAATATCTCATTATTCTAATCAATGCAACTCTAAAGCATGAGAATATTAAATTTGCAGTATTCTCTGCAATGCAGCTCAAGTAACATCAAAGACGTGAAATTTACTTGAAAATCTAGACAACAGTTATTCGATATTATAATTCACCCATACCTTCCAAGGCCAGAGTGTAGTGATTGAGGTCTCGGCCATGGAGAAAAATGCCGAGAGTCCCAAAAGCGCAGCAAGTATCAATCCCTGCTCTTTAAAAACCATCAGCACTTGCAAAACCTTAGGCCCGGAGCTCCTCAACGCTACCAAACTCTGCTGCCAAACCCCGTAGCCCACATTCAAAGCCCCCTCAATTGCTAACACTCTCCTGCACCCCATCATCACGACCACTCCAATTGCCGCAGCTGCCATCACCAACACCTTCCTCACCAAAACCTCCCAGAAATTAACTGCACTCTCCGCATTATTATCACTCCCACAACATCTATGTTTTGCGTCAAGTATAGGTAAAGGAGTTGCTGTATTGTGACTGAAAGTCGAGTTGAAGAACAAAATTCTCGAAGTACAACTGATGCTGCATCGCAGTCTTTTGGACGGAAACTTTGGGGATAATTTCAATTGGGGGTTACAGAGAGTTAGAAATGAGGGATTTGAATTAGTGATGAAGGAGAATCGATTAAAGAATGAGGTTTCTGCAGTTCTTGCTGCATCCATAGAATTATTTTTGTAAAAGGGCAAATAAATATACCAAAAAAATACAAAGATTTTAAATTTCTCGAATTAGAATCTAGGGTTCTTTCGAAGTTTGAACAGATGAAATCGAGTAGATGAGAATCTCATTGTGTGTACTTGTCCGAGAGCTCTCCCGTAGATTTTTCCCTTTTCTTTGCTTCAAGCCAAAACCTCATTGACAAGTTGCAGGCATGAAATTACACTCAACCTGCGTAATGGGCCACCAACCCCCTAAATTATGGGCCTGAATTGGATCTCTAAAGAACGGGTCGTGATTAAAATATTAGCCCAGATAAAAAGATAATCACAAGGAGCTAGATGTGACAAACGGGTCGAGTCGGTTTCAACCTGCAGTCTTGGTTCATCCTGCTTAATCCACAGGTGGTTTGAGCTCGTATGCGACAAGTTCAGTTCAATTTTTTATTTTTATTTTTTAGCAAGTTCAGCTCGTTTTTTATCTTTTCTTTTTAATTTCTTTTTAAAAAGTCGGCTCATGGACACTCAATCAATGAGCCAAACCTAGTTTGTGAACACGAGTAGTATTTAGGTGTTTAAGGATCAAACCGACTTGACCTGACTTGACCCCATTGCCACCCCATGAAGAGCTCTTGAAATATAAACAAATTTAAGGCCCTGTTTGGTCTACATTATTTTTTTCATTCTTATTCTTCTACTCATTTTTCAATAAAATAATATTTTTTTCATCACATCAATAATTTTTCTTTTTTTTTCAACTACATATTCCCCATCACATCAACAGTAAAAATACATTCTTACCTTCAAAATGTGCACCAAACGGGGGCTAAATATATTTCGATAAAAAAAATGATGTAACGTATGTTTAAAAAATTAATAAAAGTTGTGACTCCAAAATAATAACATTTTTGTAACGCATTGAAAATCTAGTCTTGGTTCATCCTGCTTAATCCATAGGTGGTTTGAGCTCGTATGCGACAAGTTCAGTTCAATTTTTTATTTTTATTTTTTAGCAAGTTCAGCTCATTTTTTATCTTTTATTTTTAATTTCTTTTTAAAAAGTCGGCTCATGGACACTCAATCAATGAGCCAAACCTAGTTTGTGAACACGGGTAGTATTTAGGCGTTTAAGGATCAAACCGACTTGACCTGACTTGACCCCATTGCCACCCCATGAAGAGCTCTTGAAATATAAACAAATTTAAGGCCCTGTTTGGTATACATTATTTTTTTCATTCTTATTCTTCTACTCATTTTTCAATAAAATAATATTTTTTTCATCACATCAATAATTTTTCTTTTTTTTTCAACCACATATTCCCCATCACATCAATAGTAAAAATACATTCTTACCTTCAAAATGTGCACCAAACGGGGGCTAAATATATTTCGATAAAAAAAATGATGTAACGTATGTTTAAAAAATTAATAAAAGTTGTGACTCCAAAATAATAACATTTTTGTAACGCATTGAAAATCTAATCACACATTCTTCAATAAAATAATATTTTCCATCACATCAATAATTTTTCCTTCTTTTTTTAACCACATATTTCTCACTATATCGACAGTAAAAATACATTCTTACCTTCAAAATGTGCACCAAACGGGAGCTTAAGGAAAGTTAATACTAAAAATAGCCAATGAAGTTTTTGTTCAAATTTCAAATTGGTCCGTAAAGAATTAACGTTATATCATTGGTCCTTGAAGTATTTTTTGACTCATTCAATCACTAAAGTTAATTAGCTTTATCGCCGAACTAAATTCATCGACTTCTATTACTTTTTTATGATTTTTATTTTTATTGAAGATCGATGGTTTGAACTTCACGTGAATTAGGATTTTAGTGAGTAAAAACACTAATAAAGCCCCCCTTCTTTTTTTCGAAGGAAAATTATTGTGGAAGAAAAGTAAGGTTGCAGTTCTCTCTATGAAATGGGGTTTAAACCCTTTGATTTCATCCAAGTGTAGAATCATGTCTTGTTCAAAATAAGCTTGACAACAAAACATTAGTGAAAAACAAGACAAAATTGATAAGCTCAACACATTCAAATTTATTTCTAAAATAGTTTACAAGATAATATATGCTCGACCATAAAATATTTGTCTAGAACACCAGCTATACTTGTTGGTCGTAGGATCATTCGAGGCTAGAGGCCAGTCTAGCAGCTCGGGACATTGTCTCCAGCAGTGTCGTAGGCTAGAGCTTAACCCAACCATCAAGAAGTTCAAAATAAGTACTAGTGTTGTTATGGTTGCAGATTTTCATCATGATCATGATCATGATCGTCAAAGGTTAGAGATATCTTGTACTCTAATTTCTGCAAGATTTTCATAACCAGAACTAGATCTCATGCTGTACTCTGCTACAAGCTTTGCAAATGAAGATGATTTGTCCTCCAGCAGCGTTTTTGGAGAATCGAATTCTTTAACAAGTCCTGCACCAAACGAAAAATGTTTAAATTCCAAGTAGCTCAATAGAGAGACTAGTAATTTCTGACACTATAATAAGGTCATATATACCGTGATCTAATAATAGAACCATGTCACTGTCGAGCACAGATGTTATCCTATGTGCAATTGTTATAACTGTTGAGTCGTAAAAGTGTTGCTTGAGAGTTTGTTGAATCAGATTATCTGTTGCTGTGTCGACTGAAGCAGTGGCCTCGTCAAGCACAAGAATCTTGCTTTTCTTTAGTAGGACTCGCCCAAGACAAACTAGCTGCCTTTGACCAACACTCCAATTCTCTCCATTCTCAAACACTGCCGTTCATTAGAAAACCAAGAAATAAGAAGTCAAGATCAGAAAATTTTCGAATGTTTAAATCGGTGGAAGAGGCAAACCTGAAGAATCGAGCTTGCCTTCCTTCTTGCGAACTTCATCTCCAAGCTGACACTTATCAAGAGCCTAAGACGAAGAAGAAATTTCATCAGCTTATCAAAATAATGCAAAATTCAATCTAGAGATAAACATTTATGTTCCTTCTACCAAACCCACCTCCCAAATCTGTTCATCTGTATACTCTTCAAGGGGGTCCAGATTACTTCGTACTGTCCCCTCAAACATGGTCGGATCCTGTGGAATTATGCTCAATCTAGATCGCAAATCATGCAGTCCAATTGATGAGATATTGGTAGTATCAATCAATATTTGTCCATCGGCAGGTTCAACAACGCGGAAGAGGGTCTGTATAAGAGTTGATTTACCACTGCCTGTCCTCCCAACTATTCCAGTCCTCTTCCCTCCAAAGAAAGTACATGTGATGCCTTGTAACACAAGAGGCATGTGTGGAGCATACCGTACCTACAATGCAAACTCATATGCATTAGCTCAGAATAAAAAGTTCAATACAAACCCCGAATCATCAAGATGATTTACCAGTAAATTTTAAAAAGAAATCACCTGAAGGTTTTGAATACTAATTTCTCCATTTGATGGCCATTGACTCGCTGGCCTAACTGATTCTACAACAAGAGGAGGCTCACTCGGTATAGAAGTGTACTGAAGTATTCTTTCAACCGATATAATCATATTTTCCATCCTGCAAAGACTCCATACTACCCATGCTTGTAACATGTTTAGATTAAGCCCATACGTCACTGCTAAGCCTGCAACACCTTCAAATTCATTAAGAAGAAGAAGAGAGAGAGTTAGCCATCTCCGTCATACATTTAAATGCAGATTTCATATGAAGTAATAAAACTTACTTGGATCAATGGTTCCTTCCGGGATCAAGATCAAGAAAATCAATGAGAAGGCAAAAGTAACTAGTGACAACATGTCCAAGCGAATACATAACCACTCCATTGCACCTGCAGTATGGAACTTTGGCCGAGAATATGCATCAATGAGTTTCATGCTCGTGTCACGGAATCTGGATTCCTGGTCAAAACTTCTAATCGTACTTGATCCGGAGAGGGTCTCAGAAAAGTGCTGTATTACAGGTGCTTTGCACACCCCAACTAATCGAGCAAGTTCTCGTGCTGATTTTATGTAATAATTCTACAGAAGATGAAAGATGAGTTATAGTTTCAAAGAACTGCAAAGTAGAGAATATCCTTCTGTATAATGCAATAATGAGACTTTAAAGCTGCATTAAGTTATCTAAAGAGACGATGCACACTACCTGTAACCATATGCAAATTGCAATCACAGGAATGAAAACGATGAAGACCTGCCATGCAACTAGCGACATAACCACGATAATTCCTAGAAGCTGTATTAATGTAAAAGCAAAACCTCCAACTAAAGGTGCAAGGTTCAAATCCACTGCAATTTGGTCTGTTGATGCCTGTGACAGTATACCATCATCCCTTATCAATAATAATGTGTCCCAATTTAAAAGAAACAGTAAAAAATATAAAGTTCCGAATACAACACAAACGTGCAATTTTTCTTACTCTGTTTAAAATGCGTCCACTTGGAGTGGAATCGAAGAAAGACATGGGGGCACGAAATATGCACATGTGCATTTTGTTGAAAAGTATTTTAGCTGTCTCGTAACCAGCCATAACACGTAGCGAGGCTCTGGCAAAAATGCAAAATGAACTTCCAATTGACAAAGCAACATAGACAATGATAAGAATAGGACCCCCAACTGGAGGTATTGCATCCTCGGACACCGGAGTTGCCCAAGCCATCCAATAATTGCTTCCGATTTGAAGCAATTGAAACAAAATTTGCGCCAACAATATGAAGGGAACAAGGAGTCCACCATATGCAGTTGTGATATATTTCCAATAAACCGATAGACCAACTTGACCTTTCTCTCTTTCTTCTTCTTGAATAAGCTGTCCATTTGTCCCCTTTGCAGTGTCTGTTTTATCATTTTGATCATTAAGAGATTCATTTTTTTGCAGAGAATTCTTACCATTTCTTGTTCTGCTATCCTCGCCAACCTCAATGGAATCGAGCACTGATAAAGCTTCCTTATGTGCACCAACTAGTTCCATGAAATCACTACCAGATTTTAGAATATCGTTGTACTTTCCAGCTTGTGTAATCCTCCCATCTTTCATAACCTGATGATAAAGCAATTAGGTTTTGTGACCTGGATGAAGAATCACCAAGACAAATGAAACGAAAAAGAAATGAACACCTCACCAAAATCAGATCAGCTACTGGTAAAAATTCAACTTGATGTGTGACGTAAATAACAGTTTTAGAGTTCAGAAGCCCCAATATACATTCCTGCCATTTGAACACAATAAATATCATAACACCAATAGAAAAACATATCTTTATAGTTCTAATCAATTGGGGCCCATGGGAAGCAAGAACAGGGTTAACAAGATTAAGCAGGAGTACAACAAGAATTAGATTTAAACAATCATAAGGCGAAGTGGAACGTACATTGAACAGATGGGTTCCTGTATGTGCATCCACAGCACTGAATGGATCATCAAACAAATATGTATCAGCATCTTGGTACAGAGCACGTGCAATCTGTACCCTCTGCTTCTGTCCACCACTCAAGTTGATCCCCCTTTCACCAATAATTGTTTGATCACCAAAAGAGAGAATGTCCAGGTCTTTCTTTAGTGAACATGCTTCAAGAACTCTCTCGTAGTGTTGTCTGTTCATGTCCTTACCAAACAGTATGTTATCTTCAATCTTTCCACTCTGTATCCATGGTGACTGAGCTACATAGGATTTTCTTCCACTGAGCCTAATGGTTCCTGAAATTTTGGGCACCTCCCCCAAAATACAGGAAAGTAAGCTTGACTTGCCCGAACCAACTGTACCACAGATGGCAATCTTCATGCCATGAGAAACTCTGAGGTTAATATCTTTCAATGTTGGACAAGAAGACGATAAATCCCAGCCAAAATTCCCATCGACTATCTCTACTGCTATGTCAGAACTGCCCATGGGAAGCCTCTCTATGACATCTGTCCGCAGCTCATTGAGGGAAAGAAATGATGCAATTCGATCAAGAGAAACCTTAGTCTGAACAATCATAGAAATTGTCTCAGGAAGACTGTAAATTGGCTCTTGAAGAATTCTAAAGGTTGCAAGTGCGGACAGTATCTTCCCGGATTCAAGTGGGATCCCCATTATCATACAAGCACCAAAAGTTACCACAGACACGAATGTAGGGGCAACATAAAAGAGAAATGAGGTAAGGGCCCCAGTATACACATATTTTTTCAGCCATCCTGCCTCAACATTCCTAAGCTCGAGAATTTTAGACAGAAACTTCATCTCCCAAGCTTGAAGCTTGAGAATCCTCATGTTCCTCAAGACTTCAGACGTTGACTTCATTCTTTCATCTTTTGATTTCATTAGTTTGTCCTGAAATTTTTTTTGTAAATTTCCCAAGGGAACATTTGCTAGCATCACCAGAATAGTAGCAGCAAGGGTAGCGAGAGAAGCAAGCCCAAGATTTCTATATAAAATTGCCAATGCCAAGCCAACCTGTATAATCACCATCCATGGATCATGCATATACCAACCAAATTCTCCAATTCTCTCTGCATCGACCGACATAAAATTAATAATCTCCCCAGAGGTATGACCTTGCTTTGATTGGCACGAAAGGGTCAAACCCTTGTTGTAGATTTTGGCAACTAATGCTGCCCTGGCCCTAAATCCAGCCTGCTGCACCTTAAAGAACCAGTGTCTCATTGACAAGCACTCAAACATCTTTGCAATGATGAAAACAGAAACCAAGACATAGCCCTCATTTTCAAAATCTTGCTGTCCATTTAAGTATTGAACAAAGTCGTCAATTAGGTATGGACCTACATAAGACGCCAACGTATATACAAGTACATAGACAGCAGATAAAGAAATTTCCCTCCAGGTTGTGAAAATTAATCCTTTTGCGAGCATAAGTGTGGTCACCCCGTTACTTCCCCCACTATCAGACTCCAATATATTATTTAGAATTGGAAATGCCCCTTTTACACTATCGAAAATGGCCAACTGAGGGACATCCTCGAGGTCTAACGTTTTCTTGAAGCCAAGAGAAACCAAAGGACCTACCCAGGAGAAAGTGACGATACTAAAAATACTAGCATTGGCATAAGGAGTTACAGTTTCATCCCCCTTGATCGCTTTATTCGACTCTCTACCATTAATAGCACTATCATTCAAAAGGGTTTCTTGAAGAAGGCTACCTCTGTCCTCTTTCTTGCCCCAAAACCCCACATAACAGAAGAATAAACCCATGACAATAGAAGTTATATCAGATACCCAAAACAAAGTAGATAAAGTTTGGTGCTTTTGATAATATATAAGGTCTATCACTAGGCAATAACAAGAGACAGAGAAGAAAAGCACCCACCAGAGCCTTAAACTCAGTGGGTACTTAGGTTCACCTGATTTCTTGAACTGGCTTTGCAAGTAAGCATAGAGGGCAAACCAGGCTAATGTTTTTGTTCCCAAATCCAGTGAAGTGAGAATCTTTTCATCAGACGAGCCGCTTTTATACCAATAAAAATGGGTCAATAGGCAAAAAACGAGATTAAACAATGAAAAAACCAAGCATGAAATCAGTGTTGGTTTATAGTGTAAGAGCCTATTGTGCCTAACACTCTGCTTCAGGCTTTCATCGTCATTACTCCTGATTTTCTTGCAAACCCATGATATAAAACCCATGATATAAATATGATCAGTAACAAAACCAGGTGTAGAAAGCCAGTGAAGACACGTGAGAAAATTGGGTTGAGAAGAAAATCACGTTCCATAGTTTGTAATAAAAGGGTGTGAAATTGAAACACAGACATTCCCAAACAATTCTTTTGGCTAGCTTTTGGTATGTCAGGTTTCGTGGAGTGATAGTGTCGAAGTTCTGAAGAAAACCATTAGGCAGATGGGTTTATATAAAAAGGGAGCAAAATTCAAGAATTGGTTTTAAAAAAAAGAAAAAAAAACTGTTTGTTTGAGAATGTGGAGCCCAAAAATAAGACAGAGTCAAAGAAGGCTGCTTCTTGGGCATGGGCCATGGGATAACGAGGTGAGCAACACAAGTCACAAAACTCATCAATTATGCTACAATGCCAAATTCTTTTACATAAAGTAGAGATAGCAACGAGATGAGACGGGACGGGACGGGTGCCTATCCCTCTTTTTTTTTTTTTTTTT
>CAIGRT010235347.1:0-16148 GCA_903798405.1 Fraxinus platypoda
ATTTGTCAAACGTTGCAAAAATGGGGTCTATTGCAACATTCTTAAAAACGTTGCAAAAGGTATTTATTAATATCAATGGCAACATTCACTTACTAAAATGTTGTCAAAGACCCTTTTAGCAACATTTATCAACAAATGTTGCCTTTTTAGTGTTGCAAATGACTATTTTTGTTGTAGTGGTTGATTGCTATGCTGGAGAAGATGGAGTCATTAAATAAAAAAACACTTGGGACTTGGAGAAATTACCTAAGGAAAAGAACGTTGTTCGCTAAAGTGAGTGTTCAAAATGAAAGAAGGTAATTCAGAAGCTGAAAAGGCAAGGTATAAGGCCAGTTTGGTAGCAAAGAGCTACAGTCAGATTCCAGATGTTAACTTCACAAATATGTTCTCACCAGTAGTAAAACATGACTTAATCAAAGGTTTACTAGGGGTTGTGGCTAAGAATAACTTAGAGCTTGGGCAGATTGATGTCAAGACGGCATTGAACTTGAGGAGAACATTTTCATGCAACAATGTTTTATTATTTGTGTGTATTTCAGAAAGGGAGATGATGGATCGATTACATATCCATTGCTATATATTGATGATATGCTCGTAGCTGTCAAGGATAAAGAAAAGGCTACAAAAGGTAAAATCTTAACTTTGTGAATAGTTCGAGATGAAAGACTTGGGTACAACAATGAAGATTCTTGGTATGGAGATCTTAAATGATAAGAAAGTTGCAAATTGTATTTGAGTCAGAAGGGGTACATTGAGAAAGTGCTTCACAGGTTCAATATGTTGAATTCAAAGGTCATCAGTACTTCATTGGCTGCCCACTTTAAATTATCATCTGGCTTGTGTCCTCAATCAGATTAAGACATTGGTTATATGTCTCGGGTTCCTTATTCCACTGCAGTTGGTTCCCTTATTTATGCTATGGTTTGTACAAGATCAGATTTGGCATATACAGTCAGTAGGTATGTGGCAAATCCTGGTAAGGAATATTGGAAAGTAGTGCACTCGATATTCAGATACTTGAGGAGATCTACTAATGCTTGCTTGCATTTTGGTAGAAGTACATATTTAGTCATTGGATATGTGGATTCAGATTATACAAAGAATCTTGATAATAGGAGATCACTTACAAGGTATGTGTTTACCTTCGGAGGCCTCGCTATTAGCTGAAAAGCTACTTTGCAAAATACAGTATCATTGTCTACAACAGAGGCGGAGTACATGGCCATTACAGAGGCATTTAAGGAAGCTATGTAGTTGAGGGGATTGATTGGTGAAATCAATGAAAACTTGCAGATTTCTACAATGTATTCTGATAGGCAGAGTTCTATCTTTTTTACTAAGGATCAGCGATACACTAAAAATAGCATATAAATTAAATTTCTTGCTCAAACTATTATTTGTTGTTGTGTATGATGGAAAGCAAAGATAATTTCCTGCAGAGAAATTGATTCAAGTTATCTAATTACTTTGCTAAGAAAATATTCAATAAACTAATCTAATGACCAATAATAATATTACTTAAATGGGGGAGGTTGAATTGTTCTTAATTTAAGTACAAATAAGATAAATAGTTTCATTTAAAGAAAAAAAATGAATGAATGAATTCATGTTATATAAAAATCCAACTATCAAATGTGATAAAGGGATTTTTCTTTATCGCTGGCATGATTTCCTTAATTAATTTTGCAAAAACAAGTTTCTATCCCTCTTGAAAATGCCAATTTTGAGACAACTACAAGTTCAATTATCTCCTTTTCTTCTTACTTATTCATTGAATAAAAAAAGTTCTATACCCCAAACATTCTTTTTACCAAACAACCTAAAACATATTCTTTAAATTTAATCAAAAGCATTCAATCGAAAGAGGCAAATTGAATCAAGCGCAAACACACAAGCTTGGTTTACTATGTTGAGTGATAATCCATTTACAATCAAATGAAAATATCCCATAATCCTTTGATATGCAATTGCTACTTGTATTTGGAGAAATTTAGCAATTACGGATTAGCATGAAATGAACCAACTTAATCAATTAGTTGTACGCCTAAATAATTAAGAAGGCGAAACTAAAAATTCAATCAATGGATTAAACACATAATCAAAACTGATAAAGAAACACTTTATTGACTACACTTTATTGACTGGAAATCATGTCTCAGGTTTAGAATCACCCTTAATCAACTAAATAATTTAGTTACCCATGGAATACAATCTAAACAAAATAAAATCCATACAGGTAGTATTAATAAGGGGAAGAAAGGTGGCTTAATGGAGGTAATTGATGCTGGTTCCCACAGTTCCTGAAATTACTGCCGAGTTCTGCACTTTTTTCCCTCTGTCTTCCTCTGGTCCTTTTTCTAATATTTCCTATGATCCTCGTTTGTTTTTTCTTCTCTCTTCTTAGAGTTATGGGATTTTCGTGCCTTGTTTTGATTATAAGAGTTCTCATATTTTCAGCCTTCTTTTGATGATTGAATTCAGTCTTCTCAGAGTGCTAGAGTTCTCATGTTGAGAAATTGAAACTAGTAGGAAGAAAATGAAAAGATAGAATTCAATACGAAATTCATATTGAAGGAACTTGATGATAGAATATGTAGAACACTTATTATTCATCAAAAGCTCATGTAATACATTGAATACATAGCTCTATTTATAGACTAAATTTCTAACAATCTATCTAACAAACTAATAGCTGGAAGAAGGATCTAGAAGAAGAGCATGTGCTGGAGATGAAAGAAGAATCTGGAAGAAGGAGTTGTTGAACGTGTGATCTGATGAGCTGGAGAAGAGCATGCTGAATGTGTGATATGATGAATCTGGAAGATTCCAATAGAGTCCTCATCATATTGAACAAAGGAGTCCAATTTAAAAGAAATGTTGTTTCTTGATCAGGTTCAAAAAGAGGCTCCAATTATTTCCGAATTGCTCTTTTTTAACTTCTTTTTATTGTTTTTCTTCAAATTCCTAAAAATGTAGAGGAAAGCTAATAAAGAATAATACTAAGAGAATTGATAAAATAATGAGGAAACATAATATGATAACATTGCAAAAATCAACATTTATCAAATTTCACCACACTTACCTTTTGCTAGTCCTTCAGCAAAAACTGAAACACAACTAACCTTCCAACATTTTTTCTCAGGGGCTATAAATGAATATAGCCGTAAAATCAAACTAACATTGAAACGTATCCTTTAATCATTCTAAAGCTAAAACATCTTCATAACAATCATACTCAAGTGTGTGTGTGTGATATAGCCAATGTTAATGATGTCTCCTTCTATGAATGCTTTGATTAAGTAAAAGCTTTGTAAACCTTACAAAGAAGATCACCCAGTTTCTTAAGAAGAATCAAATACCATATGCTCTCCCTTTGGAACGAGTTTCCACTAAGCCGAAGGCACCAACAAAAATCAAAAGGTCTTTATTTTTGGTTGTAATGGGACTAAGGGTAGTGGCTAAGAAATGAAGGGAATGATATAATCAAAAGTTACAGAGTTGTAAAGCAAGAGATTTAAACCTTGAAAGAGTAACTTTTTAGGATCAAAGTAACTATTAAGATGGGGCCAAATATTAGTGTGTTCGGCCCTTGCTTCATTCTAAACAACCTCAAAACCTTCTATACAACTCAGCTCAAGAACAATTCTAACTATTTCGCTTTTTTATTTTTTAGTTTTTTGCGCGAGAGAGAGATTCAACACGATTCTTGTTTTCCTCAAACATAAAAATAACATGATATGAGCATTTGAGTTTAAATAATGTAAACCTGTTTTCCCATGGGATTCTCCATCATGTCCATGGATGTTGTTTACTGGTATATAGATCCCATTGATTGTTTGTTTGCTCTCCTATCCATCTTCATTTCTCGCCACCCACCTCTTCACTTTCCTGTCCATGAGTATCTTGCAAGGTGACTGTTCAGTTAAATACTAGCTCTCCATGAGTAGAATTCATGTCAACAACAAAATAGACAAGCCTTACATCTGTAGTCTGTCTCCAACTGTAGCAACTCTAAGTGAAGGTACTTAGAGTTGAAGTGGAATTTCTGCCCATGTACACACCAATTCCTCAGAGATTCATGAGTGGTTCTTCCACATTTTTAGAACAGCCCCCAATCTTTTTGCCTTCTCCTCTTCCAGATGATGTTGGTACAAGCTGTATGTTATTTGCAGAATTTGAGTAGAATGAAGGCGAGCTGCCAAAAATAAACTACTTTGAAACCTAATCAATTACCTCGTAAACAAGAATTAAACCTCTTTTGATGCAACTCCATTCATCTTTAAAACAAAGGGTATAGATATGAATTTATTCTAGCTCAAAGGACAGAAACTGTATTATTTATTTATTTATTTTTTAAGAAAGCAAAAAGCTTGTTGAAGGCTCAAACTGGCTACTAGGAGGATGTTCTCATGGGAATGTCACTGTGAGGTACTGGCTGATTTGGCACTGGTGCCAAATCCTAATGCCTCTATCATTTTTGTGGTGGTTCTCAATCAACCATTCGCTACGTGAGTCCTCCAGGGAAGTTCTGGCATTTGACCCTGCATGTCGAACTCAAGTGATAACCAAAGTAAGGAAGTACCAGCACCTTACTCATTCTAGCATGCATATTTTTGTATCAAATAACAGTAGCTATTGTGCATGAAAGTCTTGAGTATAATTATCATAAGAACACCTTAACAAGAGATTGACTCTAAGATGTGTAACAATGTCCATAATCAATCAAAGTTATATTCTCAGAGCTCAGCTTTATCATAGTTGTTGGAAGGCATCCTAAGACTCACAGCAACCTAAACTCTAACAAAATTAACCAGAAAGAAAAAAAAAAAAAAAAAATAGAACATCAACATTTTTCATTTTTTCAGAATAGAACATCGGCAAATGTTTTAATTTTTAAGAAATCTAAATTTAAAGAGTTTCCTTTCCCCCACACTTAATTTATACATTGTTCTCAATGTCAAACTAATTCCTCCGATAAACTTAAGTGTAGAAGAGAGGAAATGAACAAATAAATGAAAAGATAAGGGAAAGTAAACAAATCTTCTGGGTTGCCTCCATTTAGCACTTGGTTTAGTGTCCTCCTGACTTTCACTCATATTTAATCATCAATAGCTGCTGGTTCATGAAGTTGCAGATCCTCTACATTTTGTGTCATGAAAGGCTCATAGTATGACTTCAATCTATGTCCATTCACCTTGAACTCTTTACCTGTTTTCAAACTTTGAATTTCTACTGCACCATGACGAAAAAACATTAGTAACAACAAAAGGTCTAACCCTATTCATCTGTAACTCGGATTTTAGAGTTCATATATATTCTCCATGACTTGTATTGAGATTATGATATTCATACATCTTGAGAGTTAGAGAACTTAGATTTCAATTGAGAGCATTGATATGTTGATATTGTAAACACAATTAATATTGATTATAGTGAATTTCTCCTCATCTGCTTGTAGTTTTTTCCTATCTTGGGTTTCCATATAAATCTAGATGTTCTTGTCTTTTGTTTGTTTATTTCATTATTGTCATTATCTTGCTATTAATTCACTACAAAAATCAATGCAGTTCACTCTAAAGAAAATCACAGCCTAGAACACATGATGAACTGAATGAGGCAATCAACAAGCTAAAAACCCATAAGGCAGATTACACTACTAGTTCAAAATCAAGTAACAATGGACACTAAAAATTTCTAAATCTTTTCTAAGAGCCTCAAAGAAAATAGTACTTAAACCTTAGTGATTAAATAGGCCAATTGATTCTTTGTTTGAGTGGGTACAACACAGACCACTTCACCTTCAAAACATTTAAAATCGGTCTTTCTAACTGATGAACTGTGTGATATGTGACACTTTTGTTGTAACTTATATTAGCTTAAGTTATGTATTATAATTCAAGCAAGTTAGGTGTTGGAACTGTTCATTGTGTAGCCAAGTATGGAAGAGTGGAGTTAGGTAGAATAGTTGTTGGAATTCATTTTGAATTGTACCAAATGTATGGCTATATGTATTAGCCATGTTCCACCATCCTTAGTGAATGTTTTTTGAACACTTTCTCTCCTCTTTGTCTTGTACATTCTATCACTAACCCAACTTGGTTAGTTTTGAATTTAGACCTTGGTTTATGCTGATTAGAAGGTTCTCCTATATGCTTTTAATTTTTACATTTAAAAATTTATAACATTTTGACTTTGTATGACCTTTAACACCACGAGAAAAGCACGTGAGAAAAATTCTATGTTTCCCTACACACTCAAAATTTCCTTTACATATTTCTGTGTTGAGTTCTAATTTTTATACGAACAGTGGAAGGCTTACCATAGGTGATTGTAACTCTTAGGTATATGTGCAAATCTTTTCCGACTTTAATTTGGAGTCATATTCAAAAATTCTGAACATTAAGATTTAATATGACCATTTTGACCACAGTGGAAGAAAATATGAAGAGAAGTGCATTTAACAGATAGCTTACCAAGGTCTGACCTGAGACTTTTTCCTTTAGCTAGTTCTAGTGTTATGAACAGTACCAAAAATTCCATTCTTAGTCAGAGCTGCAGGAGAAGTTTCAATCTTAGTTAGAGCTGAAGGAGAAGTTCCAGTGACACTGTTGGCTCGAACTGGGACAAAATTAGAACTTGGTTTTGCATCTGGAATTTGTTCCCTTCACAAAAAGTATCTTTTTAAATTATTTTTCCTCTCCACACTTGACATAGCCTAGTCAGAGTCGAGTACTGGTAGTTCTTCCAAAGGTTAACACCTCCAAATGCGTGGTCCAATTATGAGAAGTTTTACTACTTCTTTCTAGTTATTAAGTTCAGCTTGCAAGTTGTCATGAAAGAAAACTTTCCTCTCCTAGAATTTTTTCAAGCGTATTTATTTTTTTCCATAGACATCCCCTTTTCACTTTTATTATTACCACTAAGGATTCCGAAGTCAAGTTCCTATCAGTCTCATTTTTCAGCTCGGTGCAAAGGCCAGCATAAATAGCTGAGAATTTATCCTCTGATTTGTTCACTGATCTATCAGAACTGGCTGAAGAAATCTGTGCAGTATCAATTGCATTTTATAGTTCGATGAAATTTTTTGAAAAATAAATGATTAGATGAACAACAATGTTAATAAATTAGCATTGCATTCTTCTTAAAGTTAGCAATGATAGTTAGGGACTCAGAAATCTAAAGTAACTATTTAGGAGACATCAATCTATAACCTGTATTATTTATATATTCTTCATCATTGGAAAACAATTTGAACCATACCAACAAAACAAAAAAAACTCTGCCCACAGATTATAAAAATGTTAATTTTCATTTTCCCTGTACGAAATTTCTTTAAAAAATTCATCCATATTTACATGTTTAGTTTCGCTCGATCTCTCTCACAATGCACAACTGGTGTCTATAAATACACTGACTAATGGACAGGACCTAAGAAAATGAGGGGATTTAATTAAATCGTTGTGAAAATTGAGTAAGAAAAGTTTTCATCCATTTCAACTCTCCTAAAATTGTCGTGGAAATGAGGAGATTTGATTGGACAAACGCTCTTCTGCCCAAAGAATTAATGGCGAAAATCTTGTGGTACCTGGAACTGTATAAGAACCGAGAAGCCGGGTTATTGCCGTGCAAGTCATCGCTCTCAAATCCGCAAGTATTCAATTTTGTGGTGTGTTATTTTATTTGGATTTGTGGTATGACTATGAATTTGATTCAAGGTTTTGTTTAGAGTCTGTAAATGTTTTACATAGCTGATTAAAGATGGGACGATGTTACTTGATTAAGCGAGACTATGATTTCTGAAATATTTAATCTTTTGACCTTTTTATGTAGTTTTGATAAGATAAAAGTTGTCCTTCTTTATTTGATTTAATTAAAGGCTAATCTTTAAAATTTTTCATTTGTATTGGTAATGGAAATTATAAGAGCTAATGAAGGATTTGACATTGTGTCGGACATTATAGTGCATTACTTGATAAAAAAAAACTTTTTCCTAAAAATAATAGGTTTAATGAATATTTGCGAATCTGAAGATGAACAGCAGGCCATGAGGTTAACATAGGAAATAGGGTGTTACGAATCTTTATTTTCACGAGTCAATGCATAATTAATGTACTATAATGATCGATACGACTTGATGATTATTACAAGTTAATGAGCTTGTCCATCTTGTAATTTGACATATTTACCAACTAGGAAATAAATTTTTTGCCTGTTTTCATTTTCGATTTTTATTTCGACCCTTATATTTCCAAAATTGGAGCAAAGAACAAGATATTAATTAACGCACAAGTGGTGGAAAGCTATAAATATTTTTCCAATATCTTCCTTATAAAGACATTATTGTGTGTTTCCTTTTTCTCTTGACGTCCCAAATCAGCCCCAATAAATGTGTTACGCTATATGTGTATAGCATTCTTGTGTGTATCTTATGTTACGAACTATATTTGTAAAAACACTATAAAGTGAGAGGATAAGATCTGATAAGTTCGAAATTATTAGGTGAATAGTTATGTAGATTTTTTGACATTTAGATTAATAGCCTAGCGGTGATGCTTGCTCTCTTGTCAACAACAGATAGCTTGGTCTCGATAGACTAAGACGTGATGCCATCCACCAATTTAGAAAAACTGACACAAAGGTGAGGTTCTCAGTTGGACATTGTAAATGCCCCACAATGTATATATTAACAATCTCCACATTCTCCCTACCAGTTAAGTTTTTAGATATCCTGCGAAAGCCTCTTGTAGAGTCTATTGTGACTCAAAAGAGAGAAGAAGAAAACGTGCTTCGTCATTACAAATTTACACTTAAAAGCAACTTTTCTGGTGTGACAAAATAAAAGGTCGTTTGAACCTCAGCCCTTGGATCTACTGAAGAAGATCTCAGCCTTTGGTGAGGAATATATAGTACTCTCCAATAGAGATTCTAGGGTTCATTTTGGCATGAAGTTTTGCTATGCGCAACCATTATTAAGCTATCAATCACTCTCTCGGTTCTTCTTAATTTCTGATGAAGTGTCAGCTTCTTGAGTTAAGATTACATTGAGATTATTGTCTAGTCGGTAGACGCTTTATAGTTTGTTGATTCGCTTGGTGTATATTGCATACAAGGGGGACTTTTTTGTCGAGGCTGGTATGGAATCATCTGGTCTTGTGTAGACTGCGCGGTGTATTTCTCTAAACTATTTTGTAATTCTATTTTTGTGAAAATAGTGCAAAGGGAGTATTAATCCACCTCCGTGGAGCTCCAACGGTGAACATATAGCTTGCTTTTTTTCCGATTTCTTCTTTTTGGTTTATTTAGCATCTGTTTGTGATATTGCCTTGTGCTTGAGATGATTGTGGTGCTAGGTAGATTAACACCAACCCCTCTTTCCCTCCCATAAAATTGACCGTTTGGGTTTAACTTTATGATATTGGGAATTTTTTAACATTTCAATTGACAAATTTGAGTTATGATGATGTGATTTAAATATTAGTGGATTTGGATGTGATGATTAAGATTTTTTTAATTTTATTTTTTTTAAAGTAAAAAAAAATTGTTTCCATGATTAGGAAATTTTAAAATTTCAGTTTATGGCAGCTTAGATGAGAACTAGAATGTTCGTAACAATTAACTTCATCTTGGTAGTGTTACATGTAATTATTTTAAAACTGCATTAAGTTTCATTCTTACTGGCCTGTTATTCTACTTTTTTAAATGTGTCTTCCTTTGCCCTTGATGCAGGGAGGAGAATTTCTCCATGGTTAATGCCCTCTTATTGGTAACGTAAGCCCAAAGAAAATGGCATCAGAAAGTGTTGTTTATGAGATTCAAAGTTGGCTGCTGTAGGACATGGCTTTGTGAAACTTGAGTTTAAGGTTGATTTGGTGCCATAATGCAACTTTAGGATAATATCTATTGCTGAGAAATGTAAAATGCTGAAGTCTTTGGGTTTACAGGTGATTGCCCATATTTTGCATGCATTTTCCATTCTATCATCTGAATTTCGTTTGAGCAGTAATCTGATATGGACCAAAAATTGACTAGCTACCATGAAATCAATGAAGTTCATTTACATTGTATGCAAATTTAGATAATGAAGCTGGCTTTTCTACTTGCACTTTTGCTTTGGAATATATAGATGTTCAATTTGTATGGAATGATAATGAGTAGAGGAAAGATGCCGGGGGAATTGAGTTTCCCTTGGTTGATTAGAGGGGAAGCTTAGAAAGGGATGGACATTGGATCCAAAGTATTATTTTCTTTTCTATCAACTAAACATATGTCTAATCACATTGGATAGAAAGTCCCTTCTCATTTTCCCCTCGTATTAAACATAGCCTTAGGCGCGTTTTTCATTTGGGTTTTAAAATACTATATGTAAATTGAGTTTAAAAGTTATCTATGATTAAATTATGATTCCTGGATATGTTAAATGCTATGCCTAATGTTTTGTTACGCCCTTTTCTTAAAGGAGTGCTATGTTGGATATAAAGGTCCAGCTGCTATTGGGGAGAATTATACTCGACAAGAAGATTTGAATTTTTGCTGTAGCAAAAGTTTGACTGGCACTGGATTGGTTGCTCTTGCTACCTATCTATGTCCATGTCTTTCTGATGTCTCACTAGAAAATGTGGCAATTCACTACAAATCTCTTGAAACTTTATCATTATATTCAGAGTTCGACCACGACAGAGGCTTTCTTTCTGCATGCAAAGGATGGCCTCTTTTGAATTCTTTGGCCAAAGGATGTCTTCTTCCGATATCTGTGAAGCTAGTGTTCAGAAACATAGAGGTGAGGCTTTGCAAGCTGTTGGAAGTTTTTGTTTAGTTTTAGAGTTATTGGTGCTATACAGCAGAGGGAAATTGACCAACAAGTTAGTCATCCTTTATACATTAAGAAATATGGAATCCCTGTCACCCACATAATTCCCTACATAAATCTTAAGCTATCTGTCTTGAATATTCTCTCATTCCTTACTCTATCATGTGAATTACGAAAACTTTGATTATATGCAGTGCAGATCATTGTGCCTGTGTTGATGTTGGCTAATTCTGAGGCTTATGTGAAACAATTTCAGTTCAACCAAGCTTTTTAACATATTTTGTGGCTCCAATCTCTTACTCTTCTGATCCATATATTTATGAGACCTCCACTGTTTGTTGTTCTCTGAAATTGTTGCCAATGTAATTTCAGGGAGATCCTTCTTTTCATTGTGGTGCACGAATGAAATTCTTTTCATTTAACTTATATTTTCATTCAAGACTTGGTTTTTGACTTGACTTTCTGTTGCAGCACATCAAATTGTAGCATTGTTCTAATAGAAATAGTTTTGATTCTTTTACTATATATTTCCGTTCAAAATCTATGTGGAAAAAGTAAATTGTATTACATTAATACTATGTTGGGGAAATAAAAGGGTAAAATCAAGTAATAGGTTGAACGCTTTCTAGGTATATTTGCATGCATTGCCTTCAACATTGGTAAGTTGGTTCTGTCTACTATCGTCATTCACCACTAGTTTCACTGATAATTTGGAAAGAGCCGATATTATTACGATTTCTTTTTTCTTTTTGTTTAGTTAATGCATTGCATTTAATTCATCCTGTACCTAGATCCATGCCTCAAGTGTCTATTCTTGTAACTAATGCACTAATGGGAGTTCATGCATTAGGTTGCCTATACTTTTAATATAGAATAACCTGTATCTTCAATTCTAATGTGGTACTTTATTTATTTATTTATTTTGGTTCATTATTTCTTTAATTTGTTCCTTTTGTTTTAGGGGTGGGATGGAGATGGATAAGGAAAGAAAATGGTTGACTACTACTGCTAGCTCACTAAAATAATGTCTATATGTGTGCAGGAGAAATAAATTGATACAACGTTCATGACTTCTCTTGCTAATTGTATTAATCTATACTCGTCTAGATTGAATTGTCATCTGGTTTGGCCCTGAACTTTGTCCACCATCCACCATTAAATGGCATCATAATATGATTTGAAGAAGAAATCTAGCTGCATTCACTGGAATTGTCATCTGGTTTCTAGATGAACTTTCTGCAGCATTACCATCAAGGGCTTTTTCAATGATGTCTCGCATTGTATGGGGGCAATCTTGATTATTAATCCTTCTAACATCATGGAATGCAATCACACGATGTTCATAAAAAAACTGAAGTGATACTCTTCATTTGTACATAACCCGGGAGACATGAGAATAACTGCGGCAGTTGAAAGCTGCTCGATATTAAAGGATTCGGTGATATCAAGGTGTCCACAAATAACAAATGTGGTGCTCAACTATATTTGCTTCGAACTGCTCATGACAGGTAACTTGTAACATGGGTTATTGCCCTGATGTTACAGAAGCCGGAGTGACAACATTGATTACAAGATGTTTGAAAATAAAGAAGGTATTGGTTGATGAGCAGAAGTTTAGCCGGAGGACTAAGTGTCGAGCTCTTTATCTGTTCACTGTGTTGACCTATGTATAGTTTATTACTCTGAACACAAGAACCTACAAGCTGTAGAAATTAATACATTTGAATAGGTGTACTTTTATCTCATTTTATACTTGAACAAGTCTTGGGATTTGGTTTTGGGTCGAGTTTCTAAATGTCAAGGCACATGAGTGGGGCTATATGAACTAAACCCACAATAAAAAAATTCTTCTTATAGATTGTTTAAAAATAATTAATGAAGATGGCGAAATTGGAAATACTCTCAATTCTTGCCTCGTCAACTCATCTTTATCGAAAATAATCCACTGCAAAGCATTTTAAATTTGTTCACGGTTACAATTTCTCAAGATCTAATTGTTTCCAACATATCTATTTAGCAAATAACCAAAGGATGGAGTTGTAGAAAAAAATTATTTAGCCAACTATAAATTTATTTGAAGTTCTTAGTTTATTATTTTCTTTAATAGATTTGGAACTGGGGAAGAAATGTATATGGAGTTGAGATTCAACTTGATCAACAACTTATCTGAGGCAGATATACAAAAGTTCAAAATCTTAGCGCTATAGGGCTTCAGATAAAGAGTTCTATATTGATCTCTTCAGATAAATGATATACCAATTACACTTTTGAGGCTGAAGGCTGCAAGCAGTGAAAAAATCCATCTTGAATTTGTCATTTTTTATAAGTTTTTTTTTTTTTTTTTTTCAATTTACTCACCCTGACTTAATGACCTGCCTAACAAATAGCATGTTTACAAGGGCCAACAAGTAGCAAATTTGAAAGGCATAAGTAGCAAGTACCCTAATAAATCAAATTTATCATTTGAATAATGGAATCAAATCATTTTCATTCTTAGCTCCTAACCTTAGTTTACGCACTGCCCAATTCACAAATCCTTCTTGAAGCACCTCGTGTAGAGCAACAATTGGAATTCAATGCTATTATACTAGATATAGGATGCTATTTAGTTGGAAATCAAAATTACAACACATAGTTGCACTATCCACTACACAATCAGAATATATTGTTACCACTGAAGCAATTAAAGAGGTTTTCTGGTTTAGAGGTTTGCTTCATGAATTTTTTATTTTAAATGATTATGTAGCAGTATATTCAGATAGTCAATCTTCTATATATCTACGCAAAATTCCTATTTTTCACAAATGCTCCAAGCACATTGATGTTAGATTGCATGTCATGGCAAGAGGTGGTAAGACTTGAAAAGTTACATACAATATAACTCGTCGGACATGGACACTAAGGTTTTGCCATTGGTGAAGTGTAGAAATTGTAAGGATCTTCTAAATATCGGTGGAGGTAAATAATTTCCAATTTTATTGATTCTCCTTTTGTAATTGTCACTAATAGGTGATAATGTTTTTTCCTTGTAGGTCATTTGATACCAATGTGGAGGTTTATTGGAAAAAATATTGTCAAACGACCTCTTGGGTGATGATGTTAAATCAGTATAATTTACTTTGTCGGCATTGATCAAATGACCGAACAAAAATCAGCACATCAATGTAACGACCCGACCCTAAAATTATTCGGGGCCATTGGAAGCAACCTAATTTAATTAGAGCTTCTCATGGCCCGTTCCCTCACTTAATGGATGGCTTGTTACTGTTGACCCACTTATTGGTTTTGGATTTGACCCATTACTATACCTAATATCAACCTATATATATGAGCCACTTTGCTTGGTTGTGTACGTGTATTATTTTGCTCCTTCATTGAGATAAAAAAAAGCTTCCTCTTTTCTCAGTGATTCGCTTTTGCTGTTTCTCTTCTTCCCCACTGCCTTCGTGGTTGACTGCTTGGCTGCAAATAATACCTTCATCCTTGTGCCCTTTGTGGGTCCATCAAAGAGCAACCAAAGTTGGGGAATATCTATAGGATTTGGGTCGGTTTCTTAAGATGTTTGATTGTTGGATTTAAACTAAGCCTAGAATAGCCTTTGGTGATCAAATCTTCCGCTATACATAATATTCACAAAAACCTATGGCTACTTCCCTAGCAGAGTTTTAAATTACCCCACAACTGGCAGCTAAGTTTGATTCTTCCAAAACTGAGAACTTGGCTAAGAAATATCTTGTATCTGATCTTTTAAAAATGGCTCAAGGGTTCTCTATTGAGTCAGAGACTTCAAGGGGAGTTCGTTGCAGTATTCGCACAGTCCATCTCAGCATATTCTTCTCCAATTATAATTTCTCTATGTCATCTTCAATTAAGACCTTTTCTTTTCCCTTCAATTTTTTAGATTCCATGGAGAGGATTTTTGATTTTGTGGACTCGGTCGCCTTGGTTCATTCAAGGAATTATGGTAAGACGTCACATGCCTCTTACACGACCTTGAAATTAAAATTGTTAGCATCAACGACATAAAAATGGCATTAAAGCATATAGAATTCATTTCACAATTATTTAAATCACTCACTATCGAATCATTAAATCCAAACCACCTATAATCAATCTTAAGATTAGATTTAGTATGTTCATTATCACTTATCCCTAAGTGGAGTCCATCCAAAAAGATTAGAGTACCACACTCTCATATCAATGGATTGTAGAAAAATCCCCATTTAAATTTTATAACGATCCTAGTTGTTAGCCTATTGCTCTTACGAACTCCATAACATATATTTTTGGGCTCACTTATAAGAAAGTCAATCCAAACCTACTCATTTTCCAATCAATTAACCAATTCAAATTACTGAATCATGAAAATATAAATTTTAGACCACGAGTTTACCAGTATGTCCATATAAACTTGCGAGTGATCAGTATGTCATAATTGGCTCGTGAATGTTTACACACATGGCGGAGTGATAAGTTCGTTTTCACATTTATTTTGACTGCGAAATAAGGACAATTGTTGATTAATATGTTGGAATATAGCTTAATTCTATGTAATTCACATTTTGCAGGACAACGTTGATGAATGTGGCGGAATTTAGGAGAAACAAGTGGAAAAATGAAAACGAAAGAAAATCAAAGTTCATGGACCAAGTTACAAATAATAGAAATATGACCCGAAAGAGGAATTGGAGACATGAAGATGTCGATGACCAATTGAGCATTGTAATGAAACATGGGAGGAGGAAGAAGTGGAAAAAGAGGTCAAGAAAAGCAAAAAGGAGTTCGAGGACCAAAACGCAAAGCTTTGGAAGTTTGACAATACTATGCGGCGCATAGGTTTTCATAGTTCGTTTTTGACGCGGAAATTCTAGTTTCCTTATTCGAGTAAAATACTTATGGAAACAAATCTTGGGATGCATATTTAAACACTAGGGCTATCCAGAACGTAGAACAACATATGCATAAGGGTTTTGAGAGGAGAAAAAAAGCAACAACGTGAAGAACAACACATGACGCGAAGATCAATATCAAGAATTCAATTGGTGATGTCGTTTCTTCATTATTTTTCTGATTTTTTTTCTTTCCATTATACTAGGCTAAGTTAATTCTGTACTAGGGAACGATGAATTACGTATTTATGATTTTTATTTCTTAGTTTTATATTTTTGACAATAAAAATACTTTTTTGGATATTTGAATGGTTTATATGAACTTATTTTCTCCATAATTATTGTGCACGTATGAGAGTGTGATGACTTATTTCATACATTCGAAAGAAGGAAATAGGTTCGATATATGTAAATTGTCATAAGGCCTGATAGGGGATATAAATATACCGCTA
>CAIGRT010235353.1:0-10507 GCA_903798405.1 Fraxinus platypoda
CTACCATACATGGAAAATAAGGTGTTTGTAATATGAATGTGCAAAAGAAGGAAACAACAATTGATAAGGCTGATAATTCAAAGCAAAGGTTTTCACTATTTTTCCATACAGTATAGTTGCCAAACTAAGCTTAATACAACTATTTTAACATAAAAAAGCAGAACAGTTCTCACCAGTGTACGGTTCAACAATGAAGCAATGGCAAGTGCAGTCCTTATTTGTTTGATCTGAAATCATTTTGGTCAATGATTAGAAAAAATACAACATGGATGGTTCTCGTCATGTTACAGAGAATTACTATAAAGAAATTTACATGCACATACTTGGTAATTAACCAGAGTGAAGTGTGACTGTATGTTATGCTCGCCATCTAATAACAAGCTCTTGGGAATAGATGGTTTAAACATCAAGAATCCTCCTGCGTAAGATTGTCAAAAGAATTAGAATTGAATGCACCCTTGACAAATAAGAAATGAAGAAGCTAAAGGGCAATACTTCTACACTCAGGTCTATCATATTCTGACTTGAGAAATCAATTACAAAATGACTGCCTAGAAAAAGTCACAGAAGGGATCACATTAGCAGCGAACTTTGCTTTTGACTCTTCCTTTTTGGAGTTCAATTATTTGATGCAAGATACGCTAAATTAATATGGATAAATGTACATATCCTAGGACATAAGTTCAATCCAAGTTAACAGAAAACGTCTTCTGTTCTCCTATCTGCTTGTCACACCTGTGTAATATTAAATGAATGCTTGGTAAATTAGTAGCAGAAACATAAAACGCCAAAACCAAGTATTTAGAGGGAAGAAAAGAAAAAAAATAAGAGAAAGAAACATGGTGCCTGCGTCCAAAATTTGGTTCAAGATTTAGAGAGGAGCACTTCGTTTCAATCAAAAGTTCAGTCCAAGAATTTTGATTGGGTTAGGAGCGTTGTTGGTATATGCACAAACAGACTGGAATCAGTCAATGGCTAGTAATGTTTATTTCTTTATTCAAGTTCTTATGATGTTTCTTTGATTTGGTTACTAAAGAACAAGATTCCTTTACTTTAGTTAAATACTGTTTCTTTCACTTCAAAAATAGTTTTAATTGATTTAAAAGCATGTTTTCTTCACGTATTGAGATATTGGAACCATCTAATCGCTTTTAGGGGGATTTCATGAAAAGAGTTTTAAATACCATAATTAAGCTTGCTGTTTTTCAGTGTCCAGCATTGTCACATTTCTGTTTTGTCAGGATTTCATAACCTTGTATGCAAAATATGATTTCACAAATATTCACAGTATTAGTAGAACCAAAGGGCTACGCGTGCATATAAATTTCATCTGAATTTTATATAATTTTCTGAAGTCGGGCGATTCTTCAATAGCAGAGAATTTACTTAGAGATTTGCATCACTCAAATCATAAAACCAGATTCTGCCATTTTAATATGTTATCCTATGTGAAGTTATTTTTCCAACAATATAAAATACACGAATTAAATCTTTATGTGCCAAAGTTTATGAATTTTCGAAGTAAAGGTGTTGCTGGAAATTTCCAACAAAAACTTCGTTCTCCCTCTAAGTGATTGAAGGTCTTCCCGACCTTAGATGTGCACTAATTTTGATATGGACTTACCTTAGGATGTTAGTAAAATTTGGCACTAGTTTCAGATTTCTCAGATATTGCTAAGGGGCACTAATTTTCGAGTAAAACTTGGCATATCTATCCACAACTGGTAAAGATTAATAGAAAATGAGTTTGCCACAAGAGTTTCCCACTTTTAAAACTTAAAAGTAAATGGCCCTACTTAAGATTATAGGTTGAGAGTAGGGGCATCACATTACACTTGTGAGTCATCTTCAAAATTATAAGAGAGGGTGATTGAGCATATATGCCAAAGAAATCAACTACGGAAGCCATTTAACTGCTTAGAGATTGATGGAAAAGGATAAAGAGGGACAAAAAAAAAGGTTAGCATATATTTTATAGATTTAGGAAAGGCGTATCACAGGTGTCCAAGGAGGTACTACAGAGAAAAGGTACTTTTACAGTTTTATAAAGGATATTTATTATGTAGCAATAATGAGCGCTGGAAAACTTCCTATCAGTATAAGTTTTCATCAAGGTTCTGGCTTGTGTTATCTATTTATGACACAGTTTTAGTTAGTGAGACTAAATTATAAATTATTACTTGTAGGAATATTATAGTGGCCTTTTTACTAATGATAAGAATAAATATACTAGTGGAATAACTACTTAGGATCACATTGTCCCAAAAGTGGTTGTTTTAGGTATTTCTGTAAAATCATTAATAAAATAGGACATCGAGAGGATGACCGTGTTGATAAAATGGAGAAGCACTCCAAAGATTCTTTTCATAGGAAAATACCTATAAGGTTAAAAGGGAAATTATACGAAATGGTTATTAGACATACTTCCATTAGATTAATGTAGTAGAAATGAGGATGTTAAGATTGACAAAACCAGAATATATAAGATACGAGATTATGATAAATGTCAACACAGTTGTCGGTGGAACCATTTGAAAAATTTATTAAAAGAACGACATCTTAAGCAGTTGGAGAATGTTTTGCATTGACCTAAACAGAGTCCTTTTCAAAAGAGTAAAGTAATTAATCCCATTAGAACAATTTAGAAGAGGTAAAGGTTCACTAAAATTAACACAAGAAGTTGTGGTTACCAAGAATATGATTGCATTGAAACGTCTAATTGATGCAGTAATGGATGGAATAGTATAAAAATGATTCAACTAGCCTACTCCAAATTTATCAGAAATACAACTAAAAGCTTGTTTGTGAAGTGTTTATGAATGATTTAAATTATAAATAGATAGAAATGAGTAGTAGATAAGTGGGTAGTACATTTGGATCCCTGAAATATGTGGATAAAAAGTAGTTTGACTTACTAAAAACAATTTATAAACATTAGCCAAATATGGGCTTAGTTTATTGTTGTTGCAGAGAAAACGAGAAAGTCATGGACAAGGAAACTAAACTTAAAAGATTTAGGAAAATAAGGCTTGGTACATCTTTGGATTCTTAACCATTAGAGAAGAGACTTTTGTGAAAACAGGTTGAATTTCCTTAAGTTTTGAGAGGACTTGCAACCTATCAAGTATTGCAATTGACAAGAATTTTCCTAATAGCCAAGTAAGTTCATTTATATTATAAAGATGACGTATTAGGAGACGGTTGGCCATTTATAAAGTCCTTATTGGACAAATACCTAGTAAACTTGAATTTGGGAGGAAAAAAGCCCTCGTATCAAGTACGACAAGAAGAGATTTCCTGATGGTTATCTGAAATGATGCGATCTTGCAACAACATTATAGACTTGGATTTCCTCATGTTTAGACCTTCGCGGTCTATCTTCTCCGAAACAATGTTATCTTGCAAGAATATAGACAGCAGAATACTGCCTCATTTAAAGTCTGGCCAGTTTTCTACTTTGAATATCTTTTTGATTTTTATTCGATGTAGCAAGTCAACTTTTATTTAACTTAGCAAGTGGACAACTTGTTCTGACCACAATCAAGCCATCTCATGGCCCTCTTTTGACAGATGACACCAACTTCAAGTTGAGATATACATCATGTGAATTATGAGATGAGCCACAATGTTCCAGAGAAATTTGACACTGTTTTATGAATAAAATAAGTAAATTGTGAAAAAGAAACACCGAGGAAGGTTTAGTGGACATCTTTCTTTTAGACACCAGAATTGTTGTACAAAGCTGTAAAGTCGGAAAATTAATATAAACCTGGAGAATCGTAGTATTCTGGTGGATCATAGAAAATCTTAGCTTCACGCAGCCGATGGCGCTTCCCCTCAGTACCAGCATATTGGAAAGTCGTATGTACAGCATAGGGCTTCAATTTGAGTTGTTCATAGATAGCCTGACAAGTAGCACAAGGGTTGAGGAAATCTCTGAGTGATGTAGCCTTTTGAATATTTAAGATTTAGAATATAGATAGGAATAATGTGATAGGAAATTTTCTTAATCTTCTTTTCTTTTCTTCTCTTATTTTATTTGCATTTTAAGTGTACATCAGAAATTGAGGTAATATAGAAATCACAAACAAAACCTGGACGAAGTAGGTATGTCCACTGCAAAAGATGCTCGCTGGGAGAAGTCCCAGCTTGAGGTTTCCATCATAAGCATAAACAAGTCCACTATCTTCATCAACAGATGGCCCCAGCTGCCTGCGAATGATCTCATTGAAGCCATTTTGATCCCATATCGTTTCATCTGCTAGAAGCATTTCTTTCCATTCTTTTGCCAACTTTTTTGAAGACTCTGTTGGCCTCCAGTGAAAAATTCCAATGTTGTAGGCGGCCCCAGCTGTACACAAGATGGAAAAAGGAATATAAATTGGCCGCGGCGGATAAAAATAATACCTAATGTAAAAGAAATAACAAAGACACCATTGTTTGAAAATAATGTCTATTTTCCATGAGCAGAAGCTTTTAACTTTTGTTAATATAATAAAAAAAGGTACCATATAACATCAACTTATCCACTTTATCTATTTCCAGGTGTATGTTTGGTAAAGCTTCTTGTAGATTATAAGTTGTGGGTCCTACAAAGTGCATTTATAAAAAGTGTGGATCCTACATTATGTGTCGATAAAAATGATGTTCGATCAACTTATAAGCTTGAAAAAACAGCTTTACCAAACATATTCGAATTATACAAATAATTCATAACTTATTTTAACCGTGTCTCTCAAAATAATATACCATCTAAAGTCACCTAAATTATCACGTCAGATCAAGTCACCAAATCAATTCATTCATTTTAAAAATCAACAATAACAAGAAAATTTACAAACTAAGCCTTATTCCCATTAAATTTGAGGTTGGCTACACAGATCTCTTTTCACTACTGAGTTTGGACCATCACTACACCTACTGGAAGATCCAAGGAAATCAGATTCTTCATAACCACAGCAATATATTAACCCTTGAACACACAGCAAATGCATCACTATCGAAAAGAAAAAAAAGAAGAGTACAGATGGAGTTCTATGCATCTGTCCTCTTTGCCTTGTAGAGGAGAAAAAAGAGATGCAACCCTGTCTTTGAAGGCCGCCTGACAGAATATGACAACGATTGAACAATCTGCAAGGTCATTGTGTTTGGCAACCTATAAAGAAAACAGAGATGAGCAAGAGAAGCTTTACTTTGTTGCCAGACGTCCAATCTGTCGTCGACTACTGTAGGTGTGACTTGATCAGTAGAAGTTAACACATCTGCTTCAGGGAAACGTGCAAGATATGGGAGAGGATCCTGTTCAAGGGACATTGATGTCAGTGAAAAGAATGCAGCAACAAGACACTGGGTTGGGACTCTGGAGGAAGGAGCCTGTTGCCAGCAGACTATGTTTATTAGGGATAAAAAAGCTCAAAAGAAATGGAAGTGTGCCTTGAGAATTAGAAAGATGGTAGTGGTAAGTATTTGACCAGGAGACCATTTAAACAAGCTAGTAGCTAATTTCATTTTTTTTTAACCAGAAGATCATATAGAAAATCTTTAAAAATATGAAGACTAGAGAACAAATTGAGTATACTAATAACTGGAATTTCACCAATTATGTGTTAGTTTTCTCACCGGCCAAATGAAGAAAAATTAAGGCTAATAAAAAGAACAACTCTTTTGTTCTTCATTCAGCTTGGCTTTCAAATAATCAAATCAGAAAGACATAGAAAACCTCCGGGGTTTGGACAAGTTATATACAAATATTGAAATCAATTCTTCATATAAGATGAAAGAGTGGAGAATTAACACCATAATAATTGATAAAGAACATGGAACATGATTGTGAATGTTAATGGAGATTTTCATATTATGGAACAATATTGCGGATGTTTGTTGATAGTTGAAAAATTATAGGGAGATCATAAGATAGTGGAGTATTATTTCCCTATAAACTGTANATTCAGCTTGGCTTTCAAATAATCAAATCAGAAAGACATAGAAAACCTCCGGGGTTTGGACAAGTTATATACAAATATTGAAATCAATTCTTCATATAAGATGAAAGAGTGGAGAATTAACACCATAATAATTGATAAAGAACATGGAACATGATTGTGAATGTTAATGGAGATTTTCATTTTATGGAACAATATTGCGGATGTTTGTTGATAGTTGAAAAATTATAGGGAGATCATAAGATAGTGGAGTATTATTTCCCTATAAACTGTAAGGTAAACTACCTATAAATTACTACAATTCCTACAACATTTTAACATACTTTCTATGCACAACACATCATGTTCTATGTACATATTTTGACATATCATGCGGTCAAAGAAAAGTATAAGTAGAGTATGGCATTGATCTTGGACCATTATTGCAGATTGGTTCGATAATTATGATAGGCAGTTATATCTTGGAGGGTGCAATCTTGAGATTTTTTGCACTGGTTCCTTCAAACATTAAATGACATAGGGTTTGAATCTTCTCAAAGAGAGCGAGAATGCGAGATACACGTGCTTCATAGTAACTATTTACCTGTTTACATATTTGCATCTGAACTTTGCTTATTATTTGATTATCTAACTGCTATTTCTCAACATGTTTTTGAAGAGGAATTAACAAGATCTTTATATGCAATCTGTATGGCTTCTATCCATGGGATTGCAGTTCATTGGAAGCAGATTTTCATATTAAACTTAATACTTCATTTTATAGAAAAAATAGCTTGCCAGCATTATTAGAACATTTGACAGTAAAAAGATGAATTTAGGCGCATTGGTAAATCAGCATAAAGATGGCAGCATCGACAAAAGAGTTTATAAAAGAAAACAAGCTTAACAGATAGATTACCTTTAGCCAGACCATATCCGTGTCGCACATCAGTAATTCAAAGCCAAAAGGTAAGATGGAATCTATCAAAATAACCTTTTCTCTCCCCATTTTGTGAAACGTTGGAGAGCCCCAACCAACATCTATTGTGCTCATATGACTACCCATATCAAAAACTGGAATGCCTTTCCAATAAAGAGCTTCTAACAGTTTCGTGTCCATGGCACCTAGGAATAAATATAGTGTTTTTGTTAGCCTAGGAACAGGATTAAGCATGGCGAAATGTTCTTCCATGCAATGAGAAAATGGAGAAAATTACCAACAAGAAGGTTATCAACACCCAAATCTGTCAAGTGTTTAACCCAAGTCAGGATGAAATCCATGAAAGCAAAGTTACCAAAGGTCACTACTAGAACATTATTCTTCACTCTTTGCTGAACTAGTTCCTTTGTCAGTTTAAAGTTCTTCAGGGGTGGCATTTTAGAACCTGGAGGGGGAACCTCCCAAATAGGTTTCAGCAATTTGCTTCGAGGCTGGGAGGTTGGTTCTGGCACTGCACTTGCTTCTTTTATACGAGAGACATTAGATGATAGATCTAAGGGCGTGTGACCTGCATCTGGAATAAGATATGCTGGGGTTAACCAAAAAACAAATAAGACATGTCTAATGAACGCGGAGATTGATTATGCAAGAACAATATTCATAGTGCCAGATCAAGGTGAACATCTTGAAAATTCAACAGCTCCACATCAGTGGGGTTCCATGATTTCTCCATTTATCCTTGTTATGACAAGATGATGACTGTTCTTCAATTTATTCTTCTAACAAAAAGCAGGTTGAAGTGAACGAAATTACATAACTAATGCAAAAAAAAAAAAAGCAAATTCAAGAAAACCAAAGGAGAGCAATTTAAAGATTACAAGATGTTCATAGCTCATTGCCAGGCATGACCACAATGCTCAAGGCTAAGCGTGAAAAATGAAAATTTTCATAATACAGAAATTATTAGTATTGCATAAATGATAAAAAGGCAAACTAAAAAACTTGACTAATAAAACCGATAGATCAATGGAAGAGAATTAGTTATGTATTAAAGAGACTTAACTATTTGGAATATTATAAAGTTGATCTTAGCTAAATTCATTTTTTAAACAAAAGACAGAGGTCAATATTCAAAATAAATAAATAAAAATCTATCTAAAAAATGCATCAGAATGAAGGTTACAGCAATTTTAGAGGTTTGTCAAAGCAAAGAATAGATATCGAACATATGATCATTTAGAGTTACTATAGCACCTGAACTAAAATTTAAGCTTACAATATATTCATTGACTCAGAGAGCAAAATTCTATCTAGGTAAGAACAATTAAGAAGTTGATGAACCATTGTTTAAATTCAAAATAATAAAAGTTGCTCCAATCACACAAGAATTAAACATGAGAGTTTTATTATTATTATTATTATTATTATTATTATTATTATTATTATTATTATTATTATTTATTTATTTATTTTAGCATCTTTCCTCAATTCTCTCACTGCAATCACTTTAAAGGGACCTTAGTAAATAACGGATCAAATAGTACAGAAAGTTCAAAACTCTTGCGTTCATCATTGAAGCATTCATTACCCAACCTCACAAAAGTCATTTGACCTACGGCTATAACATAGTGTGATCCCAAATTGCAAACTTTTACGGATCCCATTCCCCCCACTGGCACCCCCCAAAACAAAAAGACAAAAGAAACCAAAATCCAAACCAAGCTATTCTTCAGTAATATAAGAAGTCACATTTGCGTGATGGCATGCACAGACAAGAAATATCCGGATATCTATCTGTTCAACGCGGAGCCACAAGGGGGACAGGGGCTCGCGATTGCCCAACAACATTGTTTGAATCTCGATTTATACTGAATTTACATAGAATTTTTTTAACATTTTTCCCCTGCCACTATGTTCAACTAAAACATGACACATACATTCCAAAACTCCAAAAACACAATCCTTCCCTTTTCTGATGTACTTTAAAAATGCAGCAACAAACTTGACAAATGATCACCTTCAATCCTACAGCTAAAACCTTTAATTAAAAACAGTAAAAATATTGCCCTAGCACCATGTAAAGATTAAAGCAGCAGCACCAATACACAGTTACCAAGTGCTTCAAATCTGGTACATGAAGCTAAAAAAAGGATCTAAATACTGATATGCAAAACATTTAAACATACATATACTTACACGTACCAGAGGCAGCTGACGTGGAGAATGTGACAGCAGAGAAGGAACCGTAACTGGAGAAAACTGCAGAGAGCACATAAAAGGAAGAGACCAAAATCCCAATAATGACACTGGCATAAATCGTGAGGAACAATGGCTTGGAATTCGCCATCTCCTTGAACGGATTACTCCAACCCATAAATTTCTCTCTTTATTACCATCTATTACACTGATTTTCTCCAACCCACAAAGAAATACTAAAGATTGGATTTGATTCACTGAAAATTTCAAAATTTCACTGTAAATCTTCTCGGATTACTCCAACACATCATTCTCTTTCTTTATCACAATATTTTATACCAATTTTTTTTCCCAAATCCACAATCAAAAACAAAAGATTGGAGTCCTAACTCAAATGAAATTTTCAAAGTTTCATCGTAAATCTTCTCTTTTGACGATTACAGGTTTTTGCTATGGATAGAAATGGAATGGGTTTGATGGGTCAATATATTCTTTAATATTATTCACTAGTGGCAATCAAGTTGCATTAAACAATATATTCGTATAATTAAAGAGAAATGCTATTCAATTTCACCGATTATTTGGGGAATAGGTGTCTACATAGTCTGCAGTAGGCATTTCTTAGACACCCTATAGGTAAAAACTATAATTCTTCTTTAAAATATTTTTATTATATAAAATGTATTTTAAAAATCGACCCCTTGATTTTCTTTTTATAAACCTTGTATTTTTTTTTTTGGATCTTGACAAATAATTTTAACCCTTGTTTGGTACCGATTAAAATAATCTAGATTATTATCTAAGTCAAACTTAACAATTCATTTCAACCATATATTTTATGGATCTCACAACTTTTAAATCGTACATTTCATCAACTTCTCCGTTTGATCCTCATGTTTTTTCTCATTATAATGAGAAATATGACCGTTGTAGTTACTTTTTTGAATTGCAACGGTCATATTTCTCATTGTAATGAGGAAAAAATGAGAATCAAACACACGCTAAAATCTAATAAAAATCTGAAGTGACTTAGTTTTATATTGTCGGTGTGATAAGTAAAAACCGAAGGTACGAGAATTCAACTGAGTTTGAACATTTGTGGAGGGGTGAGATATGTTGGAAATGGAGGATTGTTCGAATTTAGATTAGAATTTGTTGTCATTCTCATAAATTATTTTTGTTAGTTATAATACAAATCTCATTTGTGAAAAACATTTATTAGTCAAAATGAAATTTATTATAATTGTTGCAAATCTATGAAAGCAGAGACGATAGAAAGATATTATCACGCTACAAATGAAGATGGAGAAGTTATTTGAAGTTTTTTTTTTTTTTTTAAAAAAGAATTAAAAGTAAGGTCTATTTATAATTTTTCTTTTTATATTACGACATCTTGATGAAATTTCATGTTGCTAAGGCCTGTTTGATTGTGCAAAATTTTCCATGGAAA
>CAIGRT010235354.1:7543-22389 GCA_903798405.1 Fraxinus platypoda
CCCCCCCCCCCCCCCCCCTCCCGCTCTCTCTCCTTCCAATTGGTCCTTAGTTGACAATAACTTTCCATAATCTATTCTGAGCTTATGGCAGCCTCCATTTTCCTGCTTCTATATTTCTGACTTCCTTGCTATGAATGTTTACCAGATTGGTCCAAACGTTTCAATCTCTGCCAATGCTCGCATAGGAGCTGGTGTGAGGCTTGTCAGTTGTATTATTCTTGATGATGTTCAAATCCAGGTATTAGTCCCCAAATTACTGGATAATATTTTTACTAATGACATTGCCTGAAAATTGACATTCGTGCTTCATGGTTATGCAAAGGAAAATGCTGTTGTAATCCACGCAATTGTTGGATGGAAGTCTTCCATCGGAAGGTGGTCAAGAGTCCAAGTAAGTGCAGGGATTTATCTTATTTTTTTCTTAAAAATCAACTACGTTATTTTTAGTTTCTAAAAAGTGTTTTGGCACATTAAATGTTTGCATTTGTTCATTCTTTCACACGTTTAAAACAAGGGAAAAGCTCTCTATGTTTTCGTGAGTCTCTATTCTGTTTTCTTCATTGCGTTCCCTAAGCTTTAATCTGCTTATTTCAGGCTTCAGGAGATTACAATGCAAAGCTCGGAGTTACAATTCTTGGTACTTTTTCAACACTTTCTCCGTATATTCTATTCTCCGTGCTTCTTTCACCCTCAAGTTGTGACCTTTTGAACATATTTTGAACCAGGTGAATCTGTAACAGTAGAAGATGAAGTCGTGCTAATCAACAGCATTGTCCTTCCAAACAAGACTCTTAACGTTAGCGTTCAGGAGGAAATCATACTGTAGTGCACTGATGTTTTTCAACGATGCTTCTATTGCAAATACAAACTTGACGCCTTTTATGTATAATTTATACCTTCATTGTTGCACCTTATAGTTTTATTGAATTCCGAAAAATGCAGTTTTCACCTTCTTCTTTTTTTCGAATTTTTAAATTGACATTAAAAATAAATTTTACATTTTTACTTATTTTTTAATGCTCCATTAAGTATCACAAGAGATTCATTGTGAAAGGTTTGTTGGATTTTCAGATTATAAAGAAAATGAAATTATCTCTATAAGGAGCAATTTAAACTTGACATATATCACATAAATTTTCATGTGTGTTTGTCACACGTGAAAATTATAAAAATTATCAATAATATGTACATGAATATTGGGTCATTACAGTTTGTCAATACGACCACACCATCACCCCGAACCAAAGCTACGTGGGACTCCTCCAAATGAACGAAAACGAGAAAATACAAATGAAGGTTTTTTAGTAAAATGTTTCACTTGAAAACATTGATGTATTGCTTCGAACATTACATCAAAGTTCATCGATGTGGTGACATGGGATGCGAATATGAAGACGCGAAGAATAAAGTTACGTTTTGAATGTATTTATTTATTTGAAAAATTGAAATCCGAATGAAAAATAGTTTATTGTTATTGTTATACGATTTTTTATATGTATATACTTGAAAATATTTTGTTGTTATTTCATTTTTTAGAATGATTGTTGTTAATGGTTATCTAATCAAAGAACATATGAAAAAAATGCCAATCTCCATAGAATGTTATCAAGTTAATAAAGAACATCCTCAACAATGTACACATTCTTGACCACGAATTCTTTAAAATTTACTTTCCGCGAAAGATTAAGTTAACATGTGATTAAATTTATTCATTGTAATTTGTATTTCATCGTAGAAAGACCATCAAACACGATTGTAACATATTTTTACAAAATTTCTTGATTCGTACTCTTTCTTAAAAATCGACAAAACATTTATTTGACTTTAAATAATTGAAGAAAAATGCCAAAGAACACACATTTAACTGAAGTTTTGTAACAAGGTTTACTCAAGAATATTACTTGAGTGCAACTTTCACCTTTCTAAGAAATAAAGACGGTAAATCAATTAATATCTACTTATGATCCTTGGAAATTTTCTTTAATCGCCGAATTTTCCACCCTATTGTCACGCTCAAGAAGTCTCTTCCAGATTCCTCCTTTTATGTCTTATACGTACATATAACAAATACATATACCTACCTTACATATGAATGTAGGATATTCATATCGGGTTAATAGTTTGGTAGCTAGTTGGGCGTTGGGATAGGTTGAACAAGTAGAAATGATGGAGAAGGATCAAGAATGCATATCCTACATAACCCAGCAACAGGCTGTGGAAATTGATGAACTACTCATGGGCCCATTGGGATTCAGCGTCGATCAGCTCATGGTTAGTCAGTTTTTGAATTTGTTTAGTTTGATGGGTTTTTGTCTTTTTATCTAACTTTCCATTTTTAGCTTGATTAGTTGAATTACTTGAACTTCCTATGTAATAGCTTGACGTGCTTTTGAGTGCAGGAACTGGCTGGACTGAGTGTTGCATCTGCAATAGCAGAGGTGAGTGTTTGGCTGCATACAATTTTGCAATTACTTTCTTTATTTCTAGTGAGTAAATGAAATTATGTACTTTAGAAATCAGTATTTCTTTGAGGTTGTGCATATCTGTAGTCTCATGGTGGAAAATTTTCTTCTGTTGTTTAGAGCTTGTCATTTGGACTCTTGAGCTATGTATATACAAACAAGTCGAGGAATTGCGACTCATGAAATTGAATTTTGTGTGGGAAATACAATTGTGAATGACATGTAAAATATAGCTCAGAAGTAAATAGCTAAACAAGTAGGTTGGTGTGCATATACATCTCCCTCTTCGAGAAAAATTTATGCTCTTTGCAAGTGGGTTAACTTGAGAAATTCGTGAAATAGAAACCATAAGACTTGTCGGCTCAAGGATACAACCCAATCAAATGTTATTTAGATGAATATATGTTGAGCTCAAATTAATTGTTTCATTGTAGTGGAAATTCATCCTCTCGCTGTAATTAAAACACTTCTTTAAGACCAAACGAAAATTGTATTAATGAAATATCATCAAGCACAAATGACAATATGACTTCACAGAATGTAGTGGCCAACTTTATCCACGAGTCATGGGCTATTATTTAGGTTATACATTATGAATTATAAAATTTATAAACTAATTGATAACCGCAGGGCCTTACATATTTTCTCAACAAAAAGTAATATTGACAGCATAGAACAACATTCATTTACGTACTCAGAAACATGTACCAACAAATAGATATATATCTAGTCTTAAGGGCGCTTTTTCCACGCTTGTAACTAGTGAAAGTAGAACTAGCATAAACTGCAGTCAAGATGGATCATCACTTATTTCAATGTGCTAGCTTTCTTGCTAAGGTTTTAAAGCAAATTAAGGAGAAGACAAATGTCAGAGGTGTGAATTTTGAGCTATCTCTTGGACTAAGTTTTACCGATTATGGCAGGTCTACAGGTCAACTGAATATAACCGTGTACTTGTCATTTGCGGTCCTGGAAATAATGGTGGTGACGGTCTCGTAGCTGCTCGTCATTTACATCACTTTGGATATAAAACATACATATGTTATCCCAAACGTACTCCTAAACCTCTTTATACTGGTCTGGTCACTCAGGTATTTAGTCAGAATCATGTTCATGTACCATGATCATATACGCACCTCAGAAGTGCTTATTCTTGAGTAATTTTGCAGCTTGAGTCATTGTCAGTTCCTTTTCTGCCTGTAGAAGGTCTGACTCAGGAGTTATCAAATGACTTTGACATTCTAGTAGATGCAATATTTGGCTTCTCATTCAATGGTAACTTTTATTCAGTTTCCAAAAGTTTAACCCTATCAAAGCATGCTGATAAGGTATATCCCATTGGGATCATTTTCATTTTATCTGTAAAATTTTCAGTATTATGCGTCATACTTTGCTAGGTACGCCAAGGCCACCTTTTGATGGTTTGATACATGGCTTGGCGTCTGCAAGAAAACACAATCAAATGTTTCAGAGATCACCTGTCATTGTTTCTGTGGATATACCTTCTGGTTGGCATGTTGAAAAAGGAGACGTCAATAGCGAAGGCATTAAACCTGACATGCTGGTAAGGTTTTTCTGATGAAGTATCATGTCCCAGTGAACTTATTTTTGTGGATAACGCTACTTGATAACTTCTTATATAAAGTGACCTTAAATTATTGTACATAGGTTTCTTTAACAGCTCCTAAGCTGTGTGCTAAAATGTTTTGTGGTCCGCACCACTTTTTGGGTGGAAGATTTGTGCCTCCATCTATTGTGGACAAATTTAAGCTTCAATTTCCACCATACCCTGGCACTTCTATGTGTGTCCGAATCAGAAAACCTCCTCAAGCTGATGTACAAGCGCAGATTTCTCCTGGAAATGATGAGAAGCACGGGGAGGCTGATCCCTTTGTTCAGGTATGGACGATAAACTATTACTTATTATCTATTGATTTGTGATAGTCGCGAGGAACTTACTAAACCATGGTTGTGGAATTATTTTGTGTTTCTTAACAATATGTATACTATGAATTGGTTTGAGTCCTCTGATTATTCACCATTGTGCAATAAGAGCATTGCTTAATTTGCAGTTCCAGAAATGGTTTGATGATGCAGTGGCAGCAGGCTTGAAGGAACCAAATTCTATGGCCCTGTCAACTGCCAGCAAAGATGGAAAACCGTACGTTTCTTCTTTTATTTTATCAGTAATAATTGGACATTAACAGGCTTAACTATATTATTATTCTTGGAAGTTTCTCAAGCATCTTGACCGAATATGCATTGTAGAATACTTCTATCTTTTCTGGAGTTTTAGATGGAACCATGATTGTTGAATCTGAAGCATGTTGTCCATTAAACAAATAATCTATCTTGAAATACTCTTGGGTGCACGAATTTGTTCTTCCTAAGAGCCACGAGTGCCTAAATGCCACAACACTGAATCAGTACGCACTACAGAATATTTCCCTTTCTATCAATGTAAATGTGTGTGTGCATGTTTTCTTATTGCCGGTGTGGGGGTGGCATCGTAATTGGCTGTATTTTGTTATGTTTATCAAGCAAAGTGAAGAACTGTTCTTCGAAGATGGTTCCTAGCGCCCATTATTTTTTGGGTTAAAACACTGCTAAAACCCAACATATGCTGTTGTTCCACTTTGGTCACTGACCTTTTCTTGTTTCATGTTAGTCTGTAGACTTTCATATTTATTTCAAATTAAGCACTCGTTCTTCCTCTGTCTACTTAATTAACAGGAATTCTGACGTGGCTTGAGAAATCTATTGTGCATTATTTTTATAGTCCAACTTTGTGAAAAAGGCATCTTGTTAGACAGTCTTGTTTTTTTATGATTCTTTTGTAAAAGCACATCCCAAAAGCACATCTTGTCCAACAGTTCCTTTTTTGCCTTGCTGGACGATAAAAACGATTCATTAACAGAATTTCCATGCCAGATCTAATTCCTGTTAGTCACAACACCATTATCATTAATTTAGCAAGATAGAGCATCTAAATGGAAACAAAAATGAAAGTTCAGTTTCTAACTTGGAACAAGAAAATATTTTGAGTGACCAAAATGAAACAACACCATGAGTGATGAACAGGGGGTTTTTAGCCCATAGTTTTTTATGTGGATGTTGTGCACTGTGAACTAATTTTATACCTTAACAAAATATACGATCTTACTTGACTGTGTTGTACTTTGTGTTATTTTTGCAGTTCTTCACGAATGGTCCAATTAAAAGGCATCCATGGAGAAGGATTTGTCTGGTTAGTTCTTTGTGACTTTACTCGTTGAAAATGAGAAGGCCAAAGCAAAAATTAATTAACTTTGTTTAACTGAGAGGGAGAGAGGGTGAATGAAGTGTTACTATGTAATGAAATGACTAAAAACAGTTGAAAGTGTTTGTCCACCAGAAAAGGTGTTGCTTCTTTTTTCTAGTTGTTGAACAGGTGTTCTTATAATACATTTTGCAGGTGCAGCAATTATGGTAGTCGAAAAGCTCAAGAAATATCTGAAAATCCTCATGCATCACTTCTTTTCTACTGGAGTGGTATAAATCGCCAGGTAAAATGTTATTTCTACTCTAATGCGTCCATGCACTTTAAGATGTCAGATCTATTCTCAGAGTGTATTTTATGTTTTCATTTAAAGGAAAATCTTGAAAAACAAATGGTGAAATTTAAGGCTAGCTTGTAGATAAGACCTTACTGAGATGTTAATTCGAATTCCAGGTAAGAGTGGAAGGTTTTGTGCAGAAAGTTTCTGATGAAGAATCCGAGCAGTACTTTCGTAGTCGTCCACGAGAGATTCAGATTGGCCCGGCAGTTAGCGAGCAGGTTTATCTCTTATTTTTCAATTCAGACCCTATTTTGTTGTGCAATAGCTCTGTACAAGAAACTGAGCTTGAATTCTTGATTGTTTATCTTCAGAGCATTGTAATTCCAGGACGGCAGTTTCTCCATCAAAAATACAAGGAATTAGAAGAGAAGTACTCTGATGGGTCAGTATTTCGGTCTTTGGGCTGAAAAGTTTACTTATAATTGAATAAGCTACAAAATAAGTAATTTTTTATCGACCAAAATTGAAAATAAATTGTTTATTTTGACAATAAAGTAAGAATTACAAAATAAGTAATTGTTTTTTACTTAAATAAAGAAAAAAGTAATTTTTCAAACATGTTTAACTTAAAAAGTTACTTAAATTTACTATTTTAAGCTTGTCGAAACATTATTCGTCTCATATGTGAGCGGTTATGTCTATTGATGCATGCAGATTGTTCAAATTAAACTCGCCTATGGGTATATGCCCGTGTTTTTCTTGTACAACTATTTTGTGCAGAAGTAATTTTTACAGTCATCAATTGTATGGTGTATTCTGAATATTTTTTGACCACCCCTACATCCATGTATACTATTTAAGATATTTCATTTCTGCTATTTTCAGAAGTATGATTCCCAGACCTAAACATTGGGGAGGATACAGACTCATACCAGAGTGTTTTGAGTTTTGGCAAGGTGATGAATCACGAGTGCACCTAAGGTAGTTCTTTTTTTCCATCTTTTAATAATGTATGAATTGAAATGCCAGATAATGTAAAATAGGGCAATTCTCGGTCTTGGTGATCTAAGCCATAATCCTAAACTATCATCTTCATAAGTCCTGAGAGTTCATCATCTACTCTCTTTAAATAGCAAAGGATTGTCATTGATAGGAGTTTTAAGATTAAATTTAAATAGATTACTATGGTCCTTTTAACAATTTAAGCTTTTAGATGAGGTGAAGCAACTTGGTATAGGAGCCAAGGAAATGACCTGGATTCAAGTCTTGTTGTCATTCATTCATGAAAATTGTGCACGTGTAAGACTTTTGATTGAGAAAATGCATGCAGTCTGCACACAAGGGCAAAATTTAAATGAATACATTTGGTGAGTTTCAAGTTGGTTTATTCAACAAAGTGCAAATAGTCCAACATCTTGGAGGCATGTCCCCATACAACAAAAAATGTATGAGAAAACAAATTGAGCAACGAGCCTATGGCTTAACAAACATTCTTGATCGTGTGTGGAAGATTAGACTTGCTCTCTGTATACTCGAATGATCTCCAAACCCAGCAACAGAGATATTGGAGTGTGGTTTGTAGGCACTATAATTTCCAGTTATCTTTAGTGTTTCAAACTTTCATCCATTTTGCAGCATTAGTCCTGATGCTACTCTGAATTCTCGTCATAATCTGTATTTCTAGACCGTTTTAATCTCTCTTTTTGAGATCTAATTTCGGACCCAACTCTTGCAACTGAGAACCCAGTTTTGGGCAGAATTGGTCATTCTTTTGCTTTGGTGTTGTAATGGCCTTGAGAGTTCAATGAGGTTTATTAGGAAACAGACTGAGAGCTTGGAGCACTCATGAGAATTATGTGTTCAATAAATATGTAACAGTATGCAGATATGGAAATTATTTGTTATTGTTATTATATGATTGACAGGTTGCGCTATGCTGCCGAAGAAATTGGTGGAAAAATAGCGTGGAGAAGAATTATTAAATAATTTTGTGTAGTTATTGTACTTGGTATATGTCGAAGCTTAAATGTGTATGAAGCCTGTCAACAGTGGAGAAAAGTGCAATAAACTATTTTATACACATGAAGTCTCTCAACTTGAACACAAACCAAGTGATAATGGTGACATTGAGGTAAAAAATCTTTACATAATCTCCTCCTAGGCTACATTTACATTCTGTAATTCCTCGTCTAATAGAAACTCCCATCAGTCACTATGTTGTCTCACCTTCGATAGTTCCTAAACTTGCACTCTGTTTACTTCAAAGCTTCACGGGCATAGCCATTTACAGATATAAATCCCCATTGCCGTCACTAGGCCACCTTATTCCACTCGATTTCTTCAACCTTTACGGGCACGATCACGCCAAGACCCTCGTTGCATTGTTAGTACCTGAAGTGACAAGATTTCACAAAGTTGATCACCGCAATATCCCTAGCTGCATTCTACGTTTATCTCACATGAAGTCTCTCGCCTGGTCACTAAGAAGACTTTTGACGGGGGAACTTCTAACGTTATCTTTTGTATTATTATCCTCTTCAGCTTCGTTATCCGTTTCTACGTGTAGTGGAAGAGGAGAGGCTCCAAACATCGCCTCATCGTGAGCATCCCTGATATCTTCCTCTTTCTTCGCCTTTAGAATGATAGAAATTTATAGAAAATAATAATATTTGATGAGAAGGATATGCTTTGCCATTGTTGAATGAGAAGGATATGACTTTGCCATTGTTGAATGAGACTATCTGCCATGAACAAACACAAAGCAAAGGATGTGCACAGTACCTTCACTACAGAAAATCGAAAGCTTTGTCCCAAGTGCTTGACTAATGCAAGCATCATCCTCCGCAGCTGCCATCACATGACAAAGTATTATCATCACTCTTAGTACTATAAACAAGAAAATGTTGGAACAAAATTAAATATTATTCCCAGCATCCATCTTATGTAAACCGATGTCACAAAGTTCCAATAAAACATTTAATCTTGTTGATATCCTCTTTTATGGAATTCTTTAAAAGGATTACGATCTACAATCTATAACCATCGTAAGTATTTGTATTATTTTATTGATTTATGTTGAGACTTGTGCTCAGCCAAATGCAGACGTACACTGCAACATACCCGGTTTAATCTTTCCAAACACTGGTAAGTTAGTCTTTCCTTCTCAAAAAACAAACTTGCTACATGTACATCTTGGCTTACCGAATTTACATTTGACACAATTTCATATCATTTTTCACATCTTACACATGTAATCCAACCATTATAACACTTCCACGTCATCGGTCTGCCAACCAACCATGTCAACCAAGTTGTACAAATAACTTAATTCCTCAAAAAAATGGACAAATTTTGATTCTCTACACATCCATGATGACCACAACACTACCACCAAGCAAAGTCGATACTTGATCAATTCTCTCTCTCTCTCTCTCTTCATTTCCTTTTATGCAGATAAGTTAACATTACCCATTAATCAATTAAAACTTGAAGCAGCAAAAGAGGTTTGTCTTACTCTAATGCAAGCAAGAACATAGTTTTACTGTCAGTCAAAGAACAAAATATTCACAGATTTTCCATCATACATAGAAGTGCAATTTTCAAGCATTGGAAATTGGAAAGACAGAATGTAGAATTTATTAGTTGTGCATTCCAGGAGGACACATTGAAAACATTCGACCTCATCAGGCACTGAACAGCTTCCATGAAGTGCTGGAAAGTCAGACCGACATTTCTTTACTACCATGTCTATTGATGGCTTGAGTTGACCAAATCAACCAGGAAGACACAGAAAAAAAAAAACTGCATTTCCACACTTTTCTTCTCTCGGTACACAATTATACCAGTTATATGGTAAGGGCCGTAAGGCGAATTGTAATGTCTTATTTTATCCCTCCCTGAATATAGCATCTCAGTAGTTCCTATTTTATAATTTTTGAGGTAAAACATTGCTAAACGGGCTTCAAGAGTCTGCAATTGGCATGTGCCCAGCAAAGTGAAGAAAAAAAATAATAATAATAAAAAAAGAACAGTGTTAATGCAGATCATATCCTTCGTGTCCCGATTAAGGAGAAAATGCCTAGATGTCCCAAAAAGGGAACTACAGCACTAAAAAGGAGCATGTGATCTTATAAACAGAGACAAGAAAAGGCAGTACCAGGAACATCTGAACATGACTACACTACTAATCATAATATTAGCAACTACTACTGCAAACATAATTTACAGAACACATAAGAAACATAGACCAAATTATCAGCCGGAGGAAAAGAATGCCTAAAAATTCAATTTGTGAGTAATTATGAAAAGGACAAATATAGAAAGTATTTTAACCTTCAATTTCCTCGTCATCCAGAGGTGCATCCTTGTCGAAGTCGAATCGCTTCCATCCGGATCCCGTTCCCATTGTTTCATCCTTTTCAGCTGTAAGTAGAACAAGGTTTAGAACATGAAAATTTCACAGTTTCCACGAAAAATTACCACAATAGTTAACAGTAAAAAATCACTTTCAAACAATAAATAAATAAACAAACCTCGATAACATTATCAGCAGTGCTATATCTAGAACTAAAAAACTATTAAATATAGGTGCGACATAGATTTCACGTGGAATTGGGATCTGATACTAAACTAGTAAAATTTATGAAAATGCAATTTAAGTATGAACTAATTCCATTCAGGAGAGTAACTTTGTAGTACCAAACATGATCAATTCTATTGTTCTCCAGCTCATCCCAGCACTTTTATTGAGCGAAGTTAGATGGAATCTCTTCAGCAATGTCAAACATTTCAATATAATCTGGACTATCAATCATCCAACAAAAAGCGCCACTCAAACTAAAGCAATAAAATTCTCCACCAAAGCATATATGGGGCACACCGTCTCCTGTGCATAATCTTCCTAATATGATACTAATGTGCAAACCTCACCCTTCTAACTTTACCACACCACCAGAATTTTAGGTGCAATTTGTTAGTGTTGCACAGGACCTGAAATTTACCAGCACCTGAACAGAAGCCATTTCCATGTGCTTCAATTTCATCCATTTATCTGAATTTTCAATGCTTTCCAATCTTTCTCATCACTGGTTTTCTTTGCAAATAGTATCAAGGCCATCAATATCTGATTGATATAGCACCTTGAAGTATACACCCATCAGATCTCAATAGTTACTAGGACTATATGGTACCTCGTTCCACAATTATAGTTACAATTTGCTTTAGCAAGTATATGCACCATCATCGATAGATTCATGTTTCATCATAGAAGTGAGGTGACAGGAAAACGGTAACCTTGTAATATTCGCAGTCTGGTTTGAAAAGTAATTTATATCTGTTGTGGCGGGCACGACTAAATCTAAGCAAGGCTATGTGTGACAGTCTTTATAGAATGACTTCAAGACTCATTGTTATGCACAATTCAGGGCTCCTTCAGTCGCACCTATTTATCTTGTCGAAATTTATTTTTTGGCGAAACTAACGACTGAAAGATAAAATGTATTGTGAATTCCTACAAAAAGTACGGGAGAGTGATTTATCAGATACTTCCATGTGCACAATTCATGGCTCCTTAAGTCGCACCTAATTATCTTGTCGAAATTTATTTATTTTTTGGTGAAACTGATGAGTGTGAGACAAATTGTATCGCAAATTCCTAACAAAGTATGGGAGTGTGTGATTTATCAGTTTCTTCCACATCTACATCCTATTCACCTATTCCTTCTATCACCAAAAAGAAGGATTACATGACATTGTCCAAGTAACCTACCAGCAGGCAATTATAATTTTTTTTCCTGGGACAGAAATGACCTTACAAATTATCCAGCTTAGACCAAAATAAATTTAAATTAACACAACTGCATCAGTGTCACAATGTTATGTAACGGATTATACCGCGATAATATTGGATAGCAGGTTTACGTATATCAAGTTTTCATGAAAGCGGCTACCTCATGCTACCAGCAACAAGACAACCATAATTATGTTGTTTTATACTTTCCAACTTCTTAAAAGATTTCTTTCTTTGGTCCATTATTCGAGGTTTTTATTTGGATCGGTTCCCTGTAGATACAGTCAACATCAGCTAGCTGAGTAGAGAACTTCAACTATACTGTTAGGGGGCAACAATTCAGCTCCTCCACTTTCCCCCGAATTTATACTGCCACCCAAAGGCTCATCACATAATTGTGCGTCCAAAGCATCATAATTGTGTGTGCATCTGTGCAAACACTTTTAAACAACTCTGATAAACATTCTAGCCGAAGCCCAACTATTTAATATATTAGCTGCAAGAATACCCACATGGAGAGCAGTTTAAGCTGTTGATTTAAGCAAATTATTTGTTAAGTATGGTACGTTCTTCATGCATGTTCTATCCACAGAACAATAAATATTCTTGGAATCTTTTCGCTTATATCGGCAAAGTCAGCTTACTTTTAGAGCTGGTTGTATCTCTAGTTCCATTGCTTGGTGAAATTTCCTTATTACAATCACAATTTTGCGCATCCATTAAAGTTTCGACTTCATTTCAGTTCACTCTTCCTCGAGACATGTAATTTGTTAAACTAAAGAATTATCAACTGGCATGGTCCAACCGTGCGCACAAGGTGTAAGGAGCTTAAAGTTCTAAGTACCTCTTTTCCCCCATATATTACTGCTTATCTGAGATATATTCTAAAGGAATTTTTGTGCATCATAGCGCTTTAACCTAGAATATGATCAAATCTTTCCTACAACTAATTTACTTAAAGTTGAATGTAATGACTAAAAATCCTCACAGGAGAACATACAAGGAACAAAGGATCAGAATCAAAGGGGCATAGGCAAAGTATGTTCTCAGGGTGGCTGAAGGGACAAACTACAAATCTAACCTTTGCCATCATTTGAAGCAAGCAGCAGAAGGTATCAGAAGGATATGTATTGAAAGTATCAAAGACTCGTATACAAAAACAAAATACAAACAGAAAATTAGGATAATTACCGGTTTCTGAAAGCTGCAATTTCATCTTGGCTTTGACTCTTTCAGCTGGTGTCTGTTAAAAAATACAACCATTATCAAATTTCATATCAAATAGCTTTTGCAGATGAAATTTATAAATGGTAGAAAACAATATACAATCAACTTAAAGAAATTCATTGTGCCTACAACTTATGTATCCAACTTTACAGATAAAGATAAGGACAACTGAAGTATATATTTTGGGTTTTTCTTCTTCACGATTCATAATCAATACAATCCATCTTTATTGTATTCAATTTGAACAAAAGAAATTCTAATGTGCAAGTCAAAGAACAGCTCTGGCCTCTGAGTGATATGATGCCACAGCTAATGAACACGATTGGCATGAATTAACCTTTAACCGAGAGAAATAGTTGTAGTCCCCAGCTCCAACCCGCTGTCCCCACTAAGAAAAATTGGCAATCTAAGGGCAATCAATAAAAATATGAAATCAGAACACGTACATGGGTTTCTTAAAAAACAGCTTTTACCATTCACTCTTAAACAAGTCTCGACTGCATTCATTTAAGTTTACATCTTCACACTATGAATAACACCATTCACATCGTCCCAAGGTCCTATACAGTCGAAAATCTCTCTTTAGACACTGAGGCCAAGAGCCGATAAGAATCAAACAAACAAATATACCATAAAGCCAAGGAGTTTAACACCTTTATTATGAACAAAATATTGCGGAAATGTGCATAAAAGGCCCTTGTTATATAGATTACCCTTGTGGAACTGCACAATATCAAATTCTAAGTCACAGAATTTACTTTTTTTCGCTGCAATGCAGTAGATTACACAAATTCTAGAACCAAAACTACCAACCTGAATTAATACACAAAAAGCTTAAATCTTGCGACTGTAAACTAATTGCACATACATTGCAACATCGAAACTCCAAATTTTTTTTTGCAAAATCAATAATTGAAAGGTAATAATTCTGAACAGCAACAAGCACCATCTTGTCATAACCTTCAATCAGTTTAGTGTGATCAACCCTGCCTCCATCCCCACCACCGTTCTTCTTCTCCCTGTGCTTTTTACCCTTCTCCGACCTCCTCTGCCCTGGCGACCCACTCCTCGACCTCCTCTTACTCCTTTCTCTATCTCTTTCCCTACTCCTACTCCTAGACTGGTGTTTAAGACTTGACCCATAATCCTCCCGGCTCCTGCTCCTTCGCCTTGACCGCCTATCTCGGCTGCGGTGACGACGCCTTGAATAACCATCAGGGCTTCGGCTCCGGCGCCTAGAACATCTAACTGGGATTCGGCTTTTGCTCCTGCTACGGCGCCTTGAATGTTTACCTCTAGTTTTATCTCGATCGCAGCTTGAATTTCGACTATTTTTATCTTGGTTTGGTGCTCTTTCTTTGGGTCCTTTGCTGAGCTTGTTTTGGATGGAATCAAGCTGGGCTTGTTTCTGAAAATTGGAGGAGGTGGTGGGACTGGAGGCTTTGACGAAACTGCTGAGAAAAGATGAGGAGGTAGGGAGAGCGGAACCTCTGGGTGGAACGGCGTTGTTGGCGGAAGTGGTAGAAGAAAATCCAAAACCTTGTTTGAATCTGGCTGCACCACCGCCGTTCTGAGTCAATTCGTCATAGTATGCCGCCAATTTGTCGTCCTCCATTTGGTTTAAAAGGGTGTTGGGCCTAGTGTGTACAGATTCCCTAAGCCCAAAATCAATCAAGATATTTCAGCCTGTAAACTGAGCCCAGTCTAAGTAAGAATCGTATTCCATTGCTCAAGAATTATACAATTCAGCTAGAGTTATGGCACGAGTAATTTGAGAAGATGAAATCGCCAAGGGGACTTCGGAGTATGCAAAATGTCTCTACGTTTCAA
>CAIGRT010235360.1:0-18066 GCA_903798405.1 Fraxinus platypoda
AAAAAAAAAACCTCAAACGAGGGCTTAATTCTAAATGGGACGTTGACCCCGGTGTCCGTTAATGTCCGCAATAACTTTTGATTCACGAAAGTGTGGCTTTATGGACACGTAACGTGACCTTTTAAGAACAGCCACGTGGCAGTCAACCAATATTTACACAGATAACATGTATGAATACGCGTAAACGACTTGCCTTCCTTACTACCAACGAAATGATTATTTTATCGTTAATTTTTAATTTTTTATGATGTTTCAACAAATTAATTCCAATTTATATCAAAAACAATTTTTTTATAAATGAAACATTTTTTGCCCATTTTTGAGCCACGTTAAAATTTTCATTCTCGTTCTTTCAAAACTCATTTTCAACTACAAATTCTTCAATAAATAATATTTTCCATCACACCAATAATTTTTCCTTCTTTTTCAACAACACATTCTATATCAATCTACTATTCCAAAATACATTCTTCTAAAATAATGTGACTCAAACACACCATTTATATATAAAAAATAATATCACTTGGATTTAGAGACACCTGATATTTATGATCTGTTTAGCATAGCTTTTGTTTTTTTTTTCCTTGTAGAATAAATTTTAGGGTCGTTTGATTGCAAATGTGGAATTTGGGTGGAAAGAAAATGAATTACGGGGAATTGAATTGCCTAGAATTTGTTTTACTGGGAATTATAATTAATTGTGTTTGATTTATATAATTTTTCACCTGAAAAATGTTGAAAGTTTAGTTTCCGTTTAGCTTCGTTTTTCATGAAAATTGTCCATTAAAGTGATATTTTTTTTATCGTTGGGTCTAGAATTTGTTTTAATTGTGAAAAAAAATTACTATATCGAATATCATTCGTTTGTCTTTATTTTGCATGAAAATTGTCAATAAAAATGATAATTTTTTTTATCATTGTGTCTAAAAAATTTTTCAATTACCAAAAAAAAAAAAAGGAAGTAACCTGGAAAACCAATTTCTACCAAATCTGGTGGAAATTGATTTTCCACAAAACCAAGGAATGTGGCAAGAAAAGGAATTCCACGGAAAAAAAAAGAAGGATTAAACAAGCTAAAAGTGAAAAATGGAATTTTTCATGGAAAAGATTGGCCAATCTTTGAGAAAGTTACATTAATTTTTATTTCTTAAAAGAATATTCTATTCCTAAAGTGATTTTATTGAAATTCACATTGAATCAGCTTTCCCTAAAAGTTCATTTGATTAGAATAAACATTTTCATAAATTAGTCAAACGTAACCAAAAACAATTTTTGAATCTTAAAAACTCCTTTTGACTTTTTGAAAGTCATGCCAAACCATGGCCTCAACGTGGTTCTAATAATACTTGAATTTTGTAAATGCTAAACAAAATAAATAATCTATTATTTATTTAATAGAGTAATGTTATTTGTATATTATAATTTACATATTGATGTGTAAAATGATAACATGGAAGAGAGAGAGAGAAAAAAGTCAATTCATACAATTCAAATCATCATTTTTTAAATAAATCTGTAAAATACGATTTACAAATAGCATTATTCTATTCTTATTTCTAATTATTTTTAGTTCAAAATTTTGAAAAGAGCACTATAATCACATACGGTCGTAAAATAGAATAACAATTTTTGTTTATGAAATATTATAGACAATGAAAATTGAGTGAAAGAAAATGATCTCTTCAAATAGAAAAAAGATTCCCAAAAAAGAGACATATTTTTAAGAGCAATAAAACGAAAAAAAAAAAAATGGTAAACAGGTAAATATTTGGCAGCAAAAAATTTAAGATACTTTTCGTTCGAGAAAAATAAGGATTTCGACAAAAATATAGTCATCAAGGTGGAGAGAGAGAGAGGACAGGGAGGGTGGGGTGGGTGGTAGCGTAGGTTAGCGGTTGTATGAAGAAGTTTGGTCATCCGTTTGGTTTAAAAAACAACGCTCAAAATTCAAAGACTTCACGTAGCTTCCTCTCTTTCTCCCCTCCATAGCTATTCATGTATATGTATATAGATAATAACAGAATCGTATAACATAAACTAAAAAGAAGGAATTTGAATTATTGAAGGGACATTAAAGGGTTTTTTTTCCCTATGGATGCATTTTGTTTGAAGCCAGGGATCCATGGAAGGACGTTGCCATTCTCCGTTGCCGGAAATGGGGTGCTAGAAGTCCGTACAATCCATTATGCGCAAATTAGCGCTGCGGCGACGACGGGGCGATCATTGGCGGCGGTAAAATCTTCGTCGCCGGATAATCCTTCTGTTTCCTCGGCGTCGGAAAGGAACTCACCGTGGGGTTTCACTTTCCGGCAGCCACTCAGATCCACGGGAGGTAAAAACGGGTACGAACCGGCCGTCGCTGTGGACGACGCCGTTCGGGTGGACGGAGAAGTTGATAAGGAAGAGAAGCAACCTGAAGGACCGAATGGGAATTGGGTTTTCAAAATTTTGCATGTAGGTTCTCTGTGGAAAGAAGGAGAAGAAGAAAAAAATGGTGGGATTTTTGAGGAATTGGAGGGTAAAATGAAAGAAGAGGATAAAAATGGGGGTCCAATTGCAAATAATAATAATGATGAAGAAAAAATGAAATGTTGTGAAGGGTATGAAGAATGTGATGTGTGTGAAATTGATGATGATGAAAATATTGAATATGATAAAGAATCATTTTCAAAGCTGCTTAAGAAGTTGCCATTGGCAGAAGCTAGATTATATGCTCATATGTCTTATTTGGGAAAGTTAGCTTATTCCATTCCCAAAATCAAGGTATGCTTTAACTCTTTTTTTTCCCCCTCAATTTCATTTGCATTTTCATCTGTCTTCAATTTGATTGCCCGGAAGCAAGAATTCTTTCGATGTATGATCAATTTGTACATTTGTATTGTCTCCAAATATACAATCTTGCCTGGTAAAAAAATGAGTCTCTCTCCTCGGATGCCAGAATTGTCCTTACGTGTCCAGAGGCAAATTCTGGGTAGGATTTTGGTAGCTCTGGATTTATGCAGGTTATCTATGATATCTCTTTTAGGATGTGATTCAGACTACAAACGAGCTCACACCTTAACTATCCAAGGCTTAGCCTTGAGGCGTAAGTCTATGTAATTTCAGGTGTAAACCTCAGTAAAGTGAGCCATAAACCTTGAAAATAGCATTTAAGGCGTAAGTTTCAAGGTGTTTAATGAAAAGCCTCAGGTAGGCCTCAAGGCGTAATCCTCATACAGCTTTGTAGAACAATGGGTTCAGTTTTGTTAGTTGTGCACTTGTGCTGTCGATTTAGGAGCTCTATTAGGTTGAGTAGTTATGCATATTGCTGACAATTTGATGGTTCTTCTATTTTTCTTATGGTCATACAGTCTGGGAATCTCCTTGGAAACTATGGACGCTTTGTGACCTCATCATTGGAGAAGAAAGAACAGGCGTTGAAGGCCCATGAGGAGATGGCATCGACTGAAAAGCCGCACCAAGATGAAAATGCAGCAGCTGAAGAAGCTCGGGATGCAGAATGCAAAGAGGAGAAGACTAATGGAAATGGGATAAGCACATCTGCTTATCAAATTGCTGCTTCTGCTGCTTCCTATCTACAATCTCATACAAAAAGCATTCTTCACCTCAAATCCTCGAAATTCATGGGAAACGAAAACTTGCCCGAAGAAACCGGTGAAATCAAGAACAATGTCGATATGATAAACCAGGATGTAGTTTCATTAATGGCAACCACTGAGTCGGTTACAGCAGTGGTTGCTGCAAAGGAGGAAGTAAAGCAGGCTGTTGCAGATGATCTGAATTCGACTCACTCATCACCGTGTGAGTGGTTCGTATGTGATGATGATCAGAGTGCCACAAGATTCTTTGTCATTCAGGTAGGATAGGCAGATCTTTTTCAAGTATTGCTTCTTTGTAGTGTATTAGATTATATTCGCGATGTGGCTTTGAGGTAAACATGTTGGGGGCCTGAGGCATAAGACCATGTTTGGATAATCTTAAAAAGTGTACTTACAAGAAAATAAGCAAGTAATGAAATAAATTAATTTTCTGCTCGATTAAGTTGGAAAGAAGTAAGTTACTTATTTTGACTGTAAGGTTCCATGGAGTAAGTAGCTTTTTTAATGTGAAAGACAAGTTTAACATATTCAAACATGTTAGCGAAACATGCTCTTAATCATCTTATTTCTGTTCCAATGTGGATGGGACTGTGAGTTTTAGTCATTTTAATAGATGATTTTATGACAATGATGATCAACTTGGCGTAAGTTAATCAATGGCTAATTGTAATTTTCATGCTGTGATTTATGTGGCAGTTTATATAAGTTGGATTATTTTATACACTATACATTTCCAAATGTCTATTATTGGCAGGGATCCGAGTCACTGGCATCCTGGCAAGCCAATCTACTCTTTGAGCCAATTCAGTTTGAGGTAAATTAGTCAGATACTCTTTCAAGCTTGTGAACCATTGTTGAAGATATAAGTGAAAAAGTGCATTTATCTTTCTGAAGTTTCTTTCTGGAAAACCACGGATTCCTCATGGAAGATCATTTTTGTAAGCACTATTGATACATTTTTTCCCCATTTCAGGGACTGGATGTGCCTGTGCATAGAGGAATTTACGAGGCTGCAAAGGGGATTTACAACCAGATTTTACCCGAAGTTCACGTACACCTAAAATCACATGGAGAGCGTGCCAGATTTCGTTTCACTGGACACTCTCTTGGGGGAAGTCTATCTTTGCTTATAAATCTCATGTTGCTAATGAAGGGTGAAGCACCTGTTTCTTCGTTGCTTCCTGTCATAACATTTGGTGCACCATCAATTATGTGCGGAGGGGATCGTCTCCTGCGCAGACTAGGACTGCCTCGAAGTCATGTACAGGCAATCACAATGCATACAGACATCGTTCCCCGAGCATTCTCTTGCACCTATCCGAATCATGTAATTGAGTTTCTTAAGGCAGTAAATGGGAACTTCAGGAATCATCCATGTCTTAATAACCAGGTAACATGCTAATTCCATTGTGAGCCGGAGTTCAAAGTCAATACTTTGATATTTGCTGAGTTTCTTTTGAAAATCTTTTCAGATCTAAAAATACCTGTACTTTCATTTTGACAGAAGCTACTATACGATCCAATGGGAGAGTTTATAATTCTTCAGCCAGAAGAGAAATTTTCTCCAAACCACCATCTTCTTCCCTCAGGCAGTGGTCTTTATTTATTGACCTGTCCGGTGACAGATGCCAGCAAGGCAGCCAAGCAAATCCGGGTTGCACGGGCAGCGTTTTTGAACTCACCACACCCACTTGAGATATTGAGTGACCGCTCTGCATATGGTTCTGAAGGAACCATTATGAGAGATCATGACATGAAGTCGTACTTGAAATCTCTTAGGAATGTTATCCGTCGTGATCTCAACCGCATTAGAAAATCTAGGCGAGAACACCGACGTAAAGTTTGGTGGCCACTCGTGACACCACGAGGATTTAATGTTGGCGTCCTTTTGAGTAGGTCGATTAGATCGGGTAACACGGGTCAAGGTCAATTTCATTTCTCTGGAATCTTACATATCGGTAAAGAGTCTTTCAAACGGTTTAGTAGGTTCGTTGCATCACAGCACATGCATTTGTTTGTGGTGGTCTGGTTCCCGGCAAGGTTGTTAATATTGGAACCATGCAACTTGATCAATTTTCATTGATCAGGCAAGTCGTAGAACCCCACATCGTCCAGAGAAGGAAAGCTTGTGCCTATACACGGAAGACTAGCGTGAAAACTACTGTTGAAACTTTTTTTTTTTCACACGGAAACGAAACAAGGGTGGTTGTTACAAGGTCCAAAACCTAACAATATCGAGTAGGTTTGATTGGTCATTGCAAAATGGTATTAGTACACCGGGTAGGTGTGCTAGTGAGGACATTGGGCTCCTAGGGGGCTGGGTCAATATCAGGTAGGTTTGACCGGTCCCTACACAGGTAGGGAAAATGGTGCATGGTAGGGCTTGGTTTATAGATCTAGACGAATGTGTTAGTGTTACGAGTAGACTATTCTTTATTCATTTGTATATAGAAGCTAGCAACCCACTTTCCCTTGTTTTGTAGATGGGAAAATTGGAAAGTTGCATGAAGAGAAAACATAGTTCACATAAATGAGAAATTTGATTTACATTGGGATAGTTTCATCGAAAAATCATGCTATATCAACGTTTCTTGGTGATCGTTTTGCGAAAAATCATGTATATTGACATTTCTGTGTTCTACGGATCCAGGCAAGAAGTGCATAGCTGGTAATTTTTGTATTCATTACGAAATGCCAACTACTTCTTGTGTTGCATACGAACACATGAAATGTAGTAAATGTGATCGTAATTCTCTTTAGATATCGAGTATTTGAGATGGTTGAAACTTGAAAGCAATATCTTCCGTAATTCGAATGAACATGATGTTATTCTCATTGGTTGCCTTTTCAAATCTCTATCTGTACAGCAATTATTAATCTTTGTACAGAAGAAAACAAATTTGCAGCTAACATCAGTTAATACCAACCACATATGTGGCAAGAGTTTTCGTTTTCATACCATGGCTTTTATGGATTAAATGTCTATTGAGAGTAAGTATAACAAGAAATCCAAGCAAACTTGATTGGCATAAATTGTATTATTTTCAGATAATACAAGAGATTCCATGTTTGGAATGATTTTAATTAAATATTATTACTCAATACCTCCACAAGATCAATGTCTCTATCAATACGTAACTTGTGGAAGCAAGCACAATCGGCATCAAAGAAAGCTAAAGGATTCAGAGTCGATATCCATTTGACTCGTAACGGCAGCCTATACGTCTTCTCAATAGAAAAGGGCAAATTGAAAATAGCAACTTTTTATTCTAACATATCTTGTTCTTTCATACGTAACTTGTACGTCCAAGAAAGCTAACGGATTCAGAGTCCATATTCATTTCGACACGTAATCACAGCCAGAAACGTCCACCCTAGAGAAATGGTATATTTGATCCGATCTACAGATCGATTTTACCTGCTAAATACCAAGAATGAATGGCAAGGCTACCGAATGACATGATATTAGAAAGAGATGATAGTCCGTGAATCATTCCAAATTTCTTGTTCATGGCAGCAAGCTTTGGATTTTTTTTCGCAACTTCTTGGTTCTTTGTCGATCCAACTTCTTCCCCAATATTCGCTTCTCTTTCTATCTTGTGCCTTTGTTTCATCATCTGCTTCAGATCAAGCAATATCATGTGAAGTGTTAAAAGATATCTCATCATTTTAAGAGATAATTCTAGCAGTGTTCAGCACAAGATCAAAAAAGTTGTCATATGATGCAAACAGAAAACTCCCCGACTCAAGCCAAATCTGCTAAAAGCTTTCTCAAGTCAAATGTACACCTTTCAATGTCAAGTTGACAACTTCTACGTCAAATATACACCTTTTAAGATATCGTTAATTCTCTAATAAGAAAGAGCGTAAGAGTGGATTATGGGTTTAGAGCAAAGCCAACTGCTAATTCCTTCATCCACTTCTGTGGTCAGGAGATATAGAGTTCAGAAAGTGAAACCATAACATATAGCGCATTTGCATAAACTACCCCTTCTAGAGCCCAAAAAAGCAGTAATAATCAAATGATTCATCACTTTTTCTATATTTCTGATTACCAACAATAGAAAGCTTGTTTGGGAGAGATTTTCCAAGTGAAAAATTATTTTTTGGAGAATGTGGTTAAATAGTAAGGAAAAGTTATTGGTCCCGTAGATAATCTTTCCCAAAGCTCTCATTTGTAAACTGGTACTTAAATCACCCTGAACATAACTAAGATGAGCACTGCAATATTTGTAGAAGCGAGAACTTGAGCTCAAAATAACTAAAGGAGATATTAGTAAAAAGAATAGAAGTTAAAATCTTCTTATTGGTTTGTCGGGCCCTAATAAGTACTACATGAACTTACACTAAAATATTATGGTGTAATTGTCTTTTCCCATTTAGAGCTCGTTTGGTAAAGATTAAAATCCAATTAAAATTGAAAATATAGCCGTTATTGGGTCTCACTCGTCTAATAAAAGTCAACAACAACGGCAAGTTTTTCAATTTTAATCTCTACCGAACACGCCCTATGTCTTGACCAGTGACCAGGGTGAAATCAAGATTTTAGAACCAAAACAAGGTAAAATATGTAGCATTTCGAGTGAGTATATCGTTCATTACATCACAATATTGCTGATCTAACATCTACCATATAATCTTCAATAGTAATGCAGTTCAGTATAACTTCACCACAATTGAAAGAACCTTTGGGACATTCAATGGTGTATAATAATCAACTTTCTGAAATAATTTGGACTAGAAGTTGTTAACTTGACATTGATATAGGAAAAATTAGGAAATACCTCGATCGTCATGGGTGTAAAGACTACAAGATTGCAGAGATTGAAAGCAAAGGCAGCCATGAGGAAGCCGAGCTGGTATTTCTCAGCAGCTGTTGAAGACTTCCATGGATGCAGGTATCCAAAAGCTGCAACAGCCACTGCACAACAAACTCCCACCATTGAAAAGTATGCCGGAAACATCTTGCTCTGCAAATTCCCAAATTGATGCCTTGGCAAATTCCTGTGCAACAGTAATTTGATATGCCGTTTTTGCAATTACCAATATCTTCTTACGAAATTAAAAACTCGTGCTCAAGTATCTAGACATGTTGACACTATTTTCGCAGAGGAAACCCTAGTTTCGATTTTTAATTAAGAAAGTGAAATTAGGGTAGATAGATTACTTGAACATGATAATGCCTCCGATGAAGGTGACCCAGAGAGCGGCGCCCCACGCGGTGGAGAAGCAAAGCAAGTGAGCCAACTTCAATAGAGTGATGAGTTTCGGAGAATGCCGATCCCCAGATTCCGATCCCAATTTCTCCGGCAAAAAAATCGCACCGATTGCCAAGAATGTCGCTGCCGCTAAAAATCTACTCATCCAACCCATTTCTTCTGATTTTTTCCCAATTCAATCTCTCTGAAATTTAGGGTTCAGCTTAAAGAAATATATAGTAGTTGGATTTCTTGACCAGTAACTGGTTTGAAATTGTACCAATGCTTTGAATGTTTACTGAAACTGAAGAAAATGGAAATCAAAGGCACATGCCAATGTGTATCCAAAATTTTCTTCCCCCTTTTCAAGAATCTTATTACGGTCATTTGATATTATTAATAGAATAACTTGAAAGACTGTTTTTCCGCCAACTGATTTTTACTTTTCTTAAGAGATGTGATGCTTTTCATTTGAAATTTAGCCCATCTTTGTCGTAATGTCATCCATTTTATTAAATATTGAACCACATATTCACTCAATAAAATATTTTACACATAAACCAATAAAATTACTTTACTTTTCAACCACTCATTCTCCAGAAAATACTATTCAAAACTCTATTTCTTCTCCCAATATGGGAGACAAACAAGCACTAAGACCACATTTTATTCATTAAACTTTAAAATATTTTCGATTGTCATTAAACTTTACCCCGTGTCTGAGAGAGCCTTTATAATCCAACAAAATTGCTTTGTTGATCGTTACTTTCCATCAAGAGGATCCCACATAGAGATATAAAGTCAAAGCAATACGGCTACCTCATCTTCCAACGCTCTGCAAAACAATTAAAATTGGTTGAAAATGAACTCCAGACATAATCTTAATATATTGTGTTTCATTATTTGCTCATCATGTTTCAGTAATTATTGAAATTTTAAAATACTTTCTAATGATCACTAAAATTTAACATGTTACACTACATTCACTCATTGTGTTTTATTAGTCTCTGAACTTACACATCCACATTTACTTATTGTAAAAGGTTTTCATGGATAAATGTGCCTTACAAATTCGAATCACTTGAATAGATGGGCCATTCTTAATCCAACAAATCTGATAAGAAGATGAATGTGGTTCAGTTGACAGCTTTAAATGATCCACCAACTTCTTGACGATTAGATTTTCGTAATTGTAATTATCTATGATCAGACTGCAAATAGCTTCACTGACTCGACACTTTGCTTGAAAGATCTACCCATGCTTAGTCAACTTTTCCTGCTTGGACGAGCATAAGATTTTCTGCACAATACATACAAAGTCTCTTTATTCTTCTCCGCACACTTCGTCGATGTACCCTTCATCTCCCTCTTCTTCAACATATTCCTGATCATCATCATCTTCATTAATTGTATCTACAATATGTACTAATCTTCGTTCAAGATACTCATTTGATTTATATCTAGGCTTTCCGCACCTGTAACACTTTCCCACGGTCGATTTTACATTTGGATTATTTACTACCCTACCCTTCGATTTCTCAGGTTATAGCCCATTTTGATTCTACTGCATCGCTGATCGCGGGTGGTTTAGTCGTGGTCTGGGGTGGAAGATCGTCTAAATGTCTCTGAAAATGTGTATTGAGAATTAACATTCACATATCCAGCTCAGCCTCCTCACTCCTTGCTGTCATTGCCGTTTGCATTGTGTACCTTTGGACCACCCAGTTGTTGTATAAAGATTCCAACATGATCCATAAATTAAAGAACTACCTAACAACCATTAGTTCTAGATCATTCCTGTAACATTGCCTTGTATTAAATTACCTAGCAGCTGCAGCTAGAATTCTAGCAACAATTGATTGAAACACGGTTCATCATCATCTTGCCTTTCTTTATAATTCTAACTTGGTATCAGAGCTACCATGGCCAACGCCAGTAACACACCACAAAATGCTGACCCTGATATTGTTCCTGCATCCTTTTCCAGCAGCACTACTGCACTACCACCTGGAAACAATCACCTCACACCATTTGGTGTCAATCTTACCCAAACTGTGTCTGTGAAGCTAGATAAGAACAATTATCTGCTCTGGAAAAATATAATTCTCCCAATCATTCGAGGACACAATCTGGAAGGATATATTCTTGGGATGAAGGTGTGTCCTCAAGAATTCACTGACACTCAAATTACTGGTGAAGCTGGAAATATCATTAAGATGGTTAAAAATCCAGAATATTGCCAATGGATGTCTACAGACCAGCTGCTAATGGGATGTCTTTACTCTTCAATGACACCGGATATAGCCATGAGAGTAATGGGTGCAACAAATTCAAAAGAATTGTGAACTGCAATTGAGGAGAGCTATGGAGTCCAAAATAGATCTAGGATCACTTTTTTCACTGGTGAACTCCAAAAATCAAGGAAAGGAAATTTGAATATTGATCAGTACTTAAACAAAGTCAAGCAGCTTGCTGATAACCTTGAAATTGCTGGCAAAACTATTACTCAATCAGATCTAATTACTCAGGTCTTAACAGGTCTTGATGAAGATTATACACCAATCATTGTCCAAATCCACAGCAGGGATCACATCACTTGGGGAGAACTTCAATCCACATTGATGACCTATGAAAGCAGATTAGAACACCTCAACTCAATCAGAAACGAAATGGCAGGGATAAACATTGACCAAACCTTAGCTAACCTCTCTCAGAGGTCTGGTTTTAGTCATCATCACTACAGGTCCAACAGGCCGAATATGGGGGAAAGGTTTACCAACTTCAATTATTACAGAAGTGGCAGAAGAGGTAGAACAGAGGAAGAAGTTTACATGGAGGTGATAGACCAGTTTGCCAAGTATGTGGGAAAATTGGTCACAAAGAAAATGTATGCAACTTCAGATATGATGAAAGATACACTGGGACATCACCAACTCAGAAGAGCAACTACAACTCATCACCAACAGCTCTCATAGCTTCTCACAATACCGTGAATGATCCAGCATGGTTTGCAGACACTAGAGCTAGCAACCACATCACCTCTGACAAAGGTAACATTATTTCAGCCAGTGAATACACTGGTAAGGAAAGAATCATGGTGGAAATGGAAATAAGTTGTTTATCTCACACTTTGGAACCACACACATACCTGTCGTAAATGAGAAAACATTGGTACTGAATAATCTGCTACATGTGCCTGAAATCAAGAAAAATCTTGTTAGTATCTCACAGCTAGCTTCAGATAATCAAGTCTTCATGGAATTTCATCCTAACTGTTGTTTTGTCAAGGATTGTCAATGAAGGAAGTGATGCTGCAAGGGAAGCTTAAGGAAGGGTTGTATCAACTGGAGTTTCCTCACCAAAGCACCAACTACCTAAATCAACAGTCAAGCTCTTCAAATAAATCATACAGCAACTTTCCCTCTGCTCATCTCAGTCAAGAATCTTCAGCTTCTCTTAGTCAAAAGTCCTCAGTCAATTCAAGTCAAGAGTCCTTAATTTCCAATGTTGATGTATGGCATAAAAGGCTTGGTCATCCCTCCAACCAAGTGATTACTCAAGTACTTAAAGTCTGTAATCTGAAAACAAAAGAAAATGACATCAAATCTTTTTGCAATGCGTGTCAACTTGGCAAGTCTCGTCTGTTACCTTTCTCTCTGTCTTCATCACACGCCAAAACTCCCTTAGAATTAGTGTATACTGATATATGGGGACCAGCACCAGTTATGTCAACATCTGGTTTTAGATACTACATAACCTTTCTTGATGATTTCAGTAGGTTCACTTGGATTTATCCTCTAAAACAGAAGTCAGAAGCCTTGAAATTGTTTAACCAATTCAAAAAACTTGTAGAAAATAAATTGAACAACAAAATAAAAACCCTGCAGGCTGACTGGGGAGGTGAATATAGAAGTTTCTCAAACCTCTTGACACAAGAAGGCATAGAATTTTGACATCCATGCTCCTACACTTTAGCTCATAACTGCAGAATAGAAAGAAAACATAGGCATATAATTGAGACTAGTTTGACACATCTAGCTCAAGCCCAATTACCTCTAAAATACTGGTGGGACTCTTTTCAAACTGTCACATACCTCATAAACAAACTACCTACACCCACTATTGAATTACAATCACCCTACCAAGTCCTATACAAAAGGGAGCCTAACTATAGAACCTTAAAAGTTTTTGGATGTGCCTGCTATCCTTGTTTGAGACCCTATCAAAGACACAAATTTAGCTTCTACTCCACAAAATGCATCTTCCTTGGCTATAGTGACTCCCATAAAGGCTATAAGTGTTTGAGCTCAACGGAAGGTTATACATCTCAAGATATGTTGTTTTCAATGAACTTGAGTTTTCCTTTGAGTCTCTATTCACCGTCAAAGATCATTCCAAGTCTGTAGATCTTGAACTAGTCGTGCCATACATTCATCTTCCATCTTAATTCAATAATTCAATCACAACCTCCAGTTCTATTGATACAACTCAGCCTGAAGCAACTCATGCTCAGCATCGCTTACTCTATGATCTAAGTGATAATCAATAGGAAAATGCATTCCATGACAATAATACTGAGGATTTTGATAGAAATGTAACAGAAGAGAATACTAAATTAGAACCTGCAGAATCAACATCTGATACACTACAGAATAATGAAAGGATTGAAGATGTTCAACAGCCAGCTGAAACTGAGATTGAGGGAAGACCAAGAATTCAAAATGAGCATCGTATGATCACTAGAGGTAAAGCTGGGTTGTTCAAACCAAAGGCTTACTTAGCTAATTCAGCTGAAAATGCTTCAGAACTGTCTGAACCAAAAAATGTGGAAGATGCAATGATGAATGCAAACTGGAAGAAAACTATGGAAGAAGAATACAATGCGTTAATAAAGACCAAAACCTGGAAGCTTGTGCCTTCGTCACCTACCTACAACACAGTGGGAAATAAATGGGATTTCAGAATCAAACACAATACAGATAGATCAGTACAAAGGTTTAAAGCCAGGCTCGTAGCAAAAGGATTTCATCAGACTCCTGGAATTGACTACTATGCAACTTTTAGTCTAGTGATTAAACTTTCAACTCTTAGGATTATACTTCTCTGGAAGTTGCTAAGGAGGAATGGACCATCAGGCAAATAGACATCAACAATGCCTTCCTAAATGGAGAACTAGAAGAGACAGTATATATGACTCAGCCTGAAGGGTTTGTAGACAAATCGAAGCCTGACTATGTATGTAAGCTCGTAAAAGCCCTCTATGGATTGAAGCGGGCCCCTAAGGCTTGGTATGATAAACTAAAAGCAACCTTTTTGAGCTGGAAGTTTAAACAATCTGCAGTCGACACTTCATTGTTCTATTTCAAGAATGAAAGACAGGTGATTTTTGCCCTCATTTATGTTGATGACATTGTTGTAACTGGTAATGACAATGATCTGGTGCAAGACTTTATAAATACCTTAAACAGAAAATTTACACTAAAATACATGGGAAGATTACATCACTTCCTTGGAGTAGAAGTAGTATGGCATGATTCAGGTCTTCACCTTACTCAGACAAGATACATTGCTGATTTGCTTAAGAGGTTCGAGCTGCAAAACTTGAAGCCAGTCCTACACCTATTACTGTGGTAGAACAATCTCCAAGTCTGATGGTGAATTGTTAGCTGAACCCTCAATCTATAGAAGTGCAGTTGGAGCATTACAATACCTCAATTCATACCAGACCGGATATCACATTTGCAGTTAATAAATTTAGCCAATTTCTGCAAACTCCGACCTCTATACACTGGCAGGCATTGAAGAGAGTGTTAAGGTATCTCAAAGGAATAATAAACCATGGCTTATAGATTCAAAGAAGCGACACATTAAGCCTGAATGGTTACTCAGATACAGACTGGGCATCTTGTCTAGATGACAGAAGATCAACAATAGGTTACTGCATTTATCTGGGAGAAATCTGATAGCTTGGTCTTTAAAGAAGTAGCATGTTGTCGCACGATCCAGCACAGACTCAAAATACAGGGCCCTTGCATCCACTACTTCAGAAATTGCCTGGATTCAGTCATTATTTCAAGAGCTGGAACTTCCATTAGCAGGAACCCCAACTCTATGGTGTGATAATATTAGTGCAGGTGCTTTGGCTGCCAACCCAATTTACCATGCCAGAACGAAACACATAGAGCTAGACATTCATTTCATCAGAGATAAGGTACTTGAAAAGAAACTAGAAGTAAGATATATACCTACTTCAGATCAAATTGCCGACTGACTGACTAAAGGGTTGAATCATTCAAGATTCCTATTCTTGAAAGACAAGCTTGGAGTTACCTCCGCACCGTCCAGCTTGAAGGGGGGGGGGTATTGAGAATTAACATTCACATATCCAGCTCAGATCATCACTTTTTGCTGTCATTGACGTTTGCATTGTGTACCTTTGGACCACCAAGTTTTTGTATAAAGATTCCAATATGATCCATAAATTAAGGAACTACCTAACAACCATTAGTTCTAGATCATTCCTGTAACATTGCCTTGTATTATATTACTTAGCAGCTGCAGCTAGAATTCTAGCAACAATTGATTGAAACACGGTTTATCATCATCTTGCCTTTCTTTATAATTATAACTAGGTGGAGGGTGTCACGTTTGTCGTGCAATCAGTGATTCAGCTCGAAACGCTATCTCATTAACATCTGTTAATGAATGAATGGGTTGAACCCTATCTTGTCATGAATTTCATATTTTAATCCCCTTACAAATCGTGCGATCTGATAATCATCAATCTCCATTACATCGCAAGGAAATTATAGCCTCATGAACTACTTAATATAGAGAGCCATCGAACAACTTCCTTGTCCAAAGTGTAAAAACTGTCGATACAAGGCATATACACAGTCTCTTAGAAGAAATCGTTGTTGCAACAATTCTTTTATCATGATCCAGTTCCTTATGGGTAGTTGTCTCAACCCGTAACATTCATCACGTATATTCTACCATTAGGCTTCTGCTCTTCCCTTAAGTTTGTTCGTAATAATTGAAACCTTACATTATTTGCTAACCTCGATGATTTTAGAAAAGTTTTCTGCCTCATTCAACCAGTCACGGAAAGCCTCCACATCTAAACTCCCATTAAAAACAGGAATCTCCACTTTGACTTTGTAATCATCATAATCACTATTACAACCATGAGAATGAACTCGGGTAGAATTTATAGGAACAACAACCTAAATAGGACCGAAGAGTGGTTGTTGCCTAGGATTATTACCTCCAAGATTCAAGGCATTCGTACGTCATTGAGTTGATTGCCCATTCTTGCAAGTTAGTCTCAATCGCCTCGAACCCCACCTTAACAATCTTACTGTGATCGTCGTCGTAACTCTGATACCACTTGATCCATGATTAAAACGTGAATGATAAATAAAGATTCTTGTTCGTAACACATAAACGGGTATTGCTCTAATTTTGTTCGAACGGACGTCAGAAATATTGGAATCCAACGAATAACCGAAAAAATGAATTATTATTAATATAAACGAATATAAATTTTTCAAACCCTTAAAACATATTTAAAGACTCCAAACAAATCCTAATTAAATCGATATTCTAATTTGGTAGATAAATTCGAGTAAAGTAGGAAACTTCAAAATAAATCAAAATAAAACTAAAATATTGCAAAAAGGACAAAAATACCCTTAAACTAACTCGAAAAGAGAAAAAAAATTAAAACGGACCCCTAAACGATAAAATTTGACTTCAAAAGTTTGACGATACTATTGTCACCCGACAAAAATGTGCTAAATCAAAAATCTCTTATGGATTTACTTGCTCGCGTAAATTTGACACTTGAGCTAAAAGTTACATGCATTTTGTAGACCCTTCTTATTTATTCTCTTTTTCAATTAGCTTATGATTTTCTTTTCTTAGTGTTGCGCATCAATCATGCACATGGACAAAAGTATAGTATGACACACTAAAGATCTCTAAATATATTTGTACACCAACTAGGACTTGCGTAGCCCATAAGAGAGATTTATGTAGTCCAAAGTAATATTGATCAATAAAGACCAAATACTTGTGTAATTCAACTAGAGCTTGAGTAGCTTACAGTGTAGTCCTCATAGAGTTTGTGTAACCTAAAATTTTCAAGATAAGCTCATTGTGCTTAAGATTTTCAAGATGAGCTCATGGTGTACAAACATATTTATGGGACGGGCCCTAATCGAGATAAAATGTAGACATAGTGCATGCATGTAAATTTGAAATGCCTTATTAAACCATCTCTTGCTATGTGTGTGCATGCATAGTAATTTATTCATTGGAAGTCAGAGTTCATAGTCGTTTCACTACTTTCTTAGGTGATGAAGTGAGGATTCTTGAGCTTTTAGGATCAAGATGGAAGAGGCCGGTCAATGGAGAAGAATACTTTTGGGAAACCGAAGAAGATTCATTTTTGTCTACTTGAAATTCTACCTTAAAATCTAGCTAAGCCCCTGTTTGTTTCCCATTTCCTGTCAACAAAAATGAATTTTTGTACCTATTTTTTCGAACGTTTTGGGGACATTGTGAGAGAAAATGGTAAAAAAAACGGCTACAACTGTTTGCAAACGGCTATTTTTGTATGGACGGAAATTTTACCATTGCAATACTTCAAAAGTTGGTCAATGGTCAGTAAAGTGCAGGCACGACTTCTTTCCATTATAACCTATGAGTAATAAACATTCCTTATTTTTATTTTTGACAATAAAGTAAAAATCCATTAAAAAAATAACAGTTTACTTCAAAAATAAAATTATCTATGACTTCGCTGGCAAAATTTATAAATTAAAAGATCAACCTTATTTTCAATTAGACGTTTATGTAATTAACTCCAAATATTATTTATTTATGGAGCCTGTTGGAATAAAAAGATAGGAGTTTTGCTATTTGTACATCAAGATTGACACATAGAGAGCCCATATCCAATAAAACGTTAGTGAGGAATAATTCGAAAAGTGGATAAATTTACTTGTACATCAAAAGATGTACATCAAGGTGGATCCACCCCTCTCACATGGAGATGAAATCCACTTGTATAAAATAATTTTTTATTTAAATGGATCTCAGTTCCATGTGAGGGGGTGGACACTAGGGGTGGGCACGGGTCGGTTCGGTTCGGTTCGGTTCGGTTTTTTTCGGTTCCAGAAATTTTCGGGTATTTAGTAAATGGAACCGTCGGTTCCAAATATAATTTTGGAACCGTTCGGGTTCGGTTCGGTTCGGTTCGGTTC
>CAIGRT010235410.1:0-10287 GCA_903798405.1 Fraxinus platypoda
TTTTTTTCTCGTCTATTGTTATAACAAATTGGTATTAGAGCGATCTCGTATGCGTTTTATTCCTTACGTAAGTTCTGCTGTGGCACATTATCACAATCAGAAGACAAAACCTCAGCAGCATTTATTATTCACTCGTGCACTTGCTCTCCGTAGAAATTGACAATTGAATTTGAAAAAGTACCTTTCTTCTCGTGTTCAGTTCTTGAGGGACCAACTTGAATTCAAAAATATACTTCATTATATAAATGTACAACTGTTATATCGCGCAAGTACTAATAAAATCTTTCTGATATGATTGGAGTGTTTGGTAAAACTATTGGTAAATTTTTTGGAATAATATGTGATTAATAAATGATTACGAGATGTAATTGAATTAATATTTGATTTTGATTTAATAAAAAGTGTCGAATTGATAAAATTGAACTTTTTTTTGTTGACGTAGGAACCTGCAGCCGCTGAGCCCCGACCACTGTGAGTGCGCACTAGGTAAACTCCGCTCCATGTGCAATAGCTTGCAAACTACACAGGAGAGGTAAATAGCACTAGGCAAGCTCGGTGTGACGAGCTCGATCGAGAAAGTATTGGCAGGGAATTCGAAATCGTGACATTTGGTCTCCGCGTTCACCTACTCCACGAGCGGTTAAATTGAACTTTTTTATTCGTTGCATGGGGAATGGCGGGTCCAAGGTCCTTTACCCAATGCACCACTTGACTCTGTTTATGAAAATATGTGGCCCGTAAAGGTCAAAACCAAGGCTGAACATTTTAATTAGTTTAGTTTTGAGTCTTCAATTTTCAATGTGATGGTATGTGGACCCTCATAATATTTTAAATACATGAATTTGAATCTCAACGGGACAAAAACCATCAATGTAAAAGTTAAAATCGCTCATGTTCATGTTTCGACTTGCTTCTTTATTTAATGTATTATTCAATTTACATAATCAATAAAGCTAGTTTTACAATTATGGTTGACAACTATGTGTTGTCAAAATTCGGACCAATAATATAAAAAATAATTTTTAAAATGGATGGATACGATGGTGTTAAGTATATAGTTGTCGACCAACGTTATCAACAAATATTGTACTTATAATATGATTGTTACATAATTAGTTACAGAGTTGTGCTTGGTGTACATCCCGACCGACAGCCCTGTTTAAGGATCTAGAGCACACTATTTGGACCTGTCAGAAACTTGTCTTGTGGTAGTTTAGGTGGATTCCAAGTACACTCCTCTCTCCCTATGGAAGAGTATCCAATGCTGCCTTTTTTATTTATTTTTCTCCTTGTGATTAGCTAATTTCCTCCTCACCATGGAAGAGGATCCAATGCTGCATTTCCCATTGTATGCAATAGAAATATGAATAATATTTGAACTAATTATCCTCTTAAAGAATCATTAAACATATACAATAGGTTCGATATTACATATGATTTGGACATTGGGCATGATAACTAATAATTTTTACATAGATATCTTCCCTTTGTTTGTATCTGATTTTGTTCAATTCAACATACGAAATCATATTGTTGGTGTGACAACGTTGGGGAGAAAAGATCGAATCTAGATATACAAGATCGCTAATTAAATTATTCTCAAGAAGGGGGCATTGTCGGGATAGCAAATTTATAAATTCAAACGTTAATCTTGCAAAGTAAAAGGTAACCATGCCTTCTATCGTTAAAATAATTATTTTTTTTTTCTTCTAGTTAATTAAGAATCATTTCACGTGATCTCACTTTAAAGAATAATACTATTCATAGTGAATTTAAAACAATAAACTTCTTTTATTTCTTGGATCTCTACTTGAAAGGCGGAGAAGGGAATTCACGTTGACGTACAGTCCGTGAAAGAATGGAGTTTATTGCTGTTGAAAGAGTCAGCAAGGACTATTATAGAAAGGTAAATGGACCCATTTACAGCGGAATGTTGTCTCATATGGGAGCGGTTGAAAAGCACAGTGATAGGAATCCACGTTCTTTAATCATTTATTGGGCTTTGCAAAATGTCAAACTCGATGTACAAATAGAAAAATCCTCTGTTTGTGTTCACGTTATTCCGAAAGGATAATTCTAGTTGTACATCAAAAATGCTACATCAAGGTCTACATCCCCTCACATGGAAGGGTCCACTCGAATAAAATATTCGAGTGGGCCCCTTACCCATATGAGGGGGGTGTACACCGTGATGTACACCCCGATGTACCGCTAGCACTTCCCTATTCCGAAAGGCATTGCAGAATGTTCAGATCACAAGTTCATCAATAAGCACTTTTTTAAGCTTAGCCAAACATGGTAATAAGATGGGTTAACAAATCGAGTTAATTTTTGGGTTTCGCTACATGTAGATCAAATTTTACATCCTGATGTACATAATGCCCAAGTGTCATTTCATCATTGACTGGTGGACAAAAACATGTTAGCATCAGAGAGTTGAAGCCAAATGCTTACAGAACGCGATGTTTAAACAATCATAAGTAACCAAATATTACAAGAAAAAACAGAAAAATAGATGGTCGTACTATGGATGCTATTAGGCTAAACTTTAGTTTCACTCTACGTTTAACAACTTCATGGTTCCATCCAACCTAGTCAATGGCTATGTGGCTTCGACAAAAACAATATTTTCAACGAGTTCTTCTGGTCTAGTGGGAAAAAAATGAAGAACAACTATTCTCTTCTTGCCTAAAAATGTTTTGATAAGAAAATTAAACTAGTTATGTTTGGCACATAACCAAGATGAGAAATTTAACTGGAAATTTTTTATACAAACAAGTTTTGAGGAAGAATGTTGAACCACCTCGTCTAAGAGCTTAAACTCAGATATTACATGGTTTAACATGACATTAGAACATACAATTGTAGTGAGTTCAAGTCCCACCATCATCTAATTATATTGTATTTCCGACCGGCACCCTCATAACCAAGGTGTATTCATACCTAATCAAAGTCCTCAATATGTAAAATATTCATAAATGGGTGGCAGAAAAACTTGGATCATATGACAGTTGTGTCCTAATACCCCATGTTAAAACATCTCATCTAAAAGTTTACGTCCTAAGAACTGGGGAATGCATTAACCGGAAATGGCTTTAGCGGGTCATGATCTGAAACTGATGGATGGTTAAACAAACAGTACCACAAATTGATATTGTGCTTCCAAGTTAAACAATACCACCATTATATCTGGAAATTAAAAGCCATTCTTCCTTGAACATAATAAAGCATAAAGGGAAAAATAAATATAAAAAGAGAAGAATTGGAAGTTAGGACCAGTTTATATAGTTACAAGACCTATATTACCAGGGTAAATTGCGCTTTAGGAAATATTACATTAACAGCTATTTGAACAAATAAGAAAACTATTGAATACAATTCCAAACCTTAAAACACCCACGTTAATATAAATAGAACGTATGTCATGTCACACAAACCTTATTAATTAGTTGTCAACATTATGCTAAGTGTACCGTTTCTAAGTTCTTGCTCAGCTCCTCCAACTTCTGCATCCTCAATCCCTCGCTTTCATTAACAAGCTGCAAATTACAGCCAAATTCAAATTAAAAAGGGCCGTAATAACTATTTCAGCATCAGTAATTAGATTGCAGCTCGGTAGCTCAAATAATAAGACTTAAAAGGACTGTCTTCCCCATAACCCCTTTGGGGGAAAACGGACTATATAGTCAAGGTACACCTCTTTACTCTATTTCCTTAGTCGAAGAGCAACTCCAACTCCAACTTAACTCTACCTCTAGCTCCAATACTACTACAACTAAACTTTGGCTTAGGAGATTGGGACACATTCATGGGTGAGCCCGCTCGCCACGAGAAAGCCCTCTGGAAAGAGAATTCACTTCATCGTATAGTGATAGTTGAGAAACCTATGTTAGTACTAGTAGGAGAACTCGTACCTCAAACAAAGGATAGAGATTATCATGTTTCTGAGAAAGGGTTACCTATTCAAGCTATATGCGGTTTCACTCAAAACAGTTCAATGAAAAGCTTGTTTGTACTTACCTCCATTAATCTTGCAATCAGCTCTGCTTTTTCCTTGTTCTTTTCATTGAAAGCCTCAAGAGCTTCTTTATACTCTCTCTCCTGTTATAACACATTGAATTTTCAAAATTTGAGCGGTTCATATCAAATGCATTCGAGCAAAGAGCTGAAGTGCTCCAACTGAATTCTTCCAACAGAAAATCAATAATTAGTCTCGAATTCAAGAAAGTCAGTCGACATATTTCACCTTCTTCTGGCAGGTCTGTCCAAGGGTTTTTAAATCCTTGTTGACTGCATCAATCTTCTTTTGAACAAGTGTAACTTCCTTCTTCCTTGGATCAGCTAGAGCCTCTAGTTCCTGATAATTGTAATTTACAGTTGGTTCGAGGAAGTACCAGCAACAAATTGATAAGTCATTAGCTTTAGATACTGAAATTTCTCATCCACTTTTTTTTTATGTTATGCATATCCATCTGATAATTAAGCTATAGCTCTTAACAGGAATATTCATAAAGCAGGGCATGTTTCTTCTCGTGTGTGAAATATCCAGATACACACACTATCAGAAGACATGAAACACATGACTGAAATGGCTAATTATAAGGCTAAAATAAATCCATATTTTATCCCTTCAGACCATAGATAAATATTTGATAATCTCATTTAATAGGAGTCTGGATTCGGCAAGAGGCGCAGCTATTAACTGATCCTCTTATCTTTGAATGATAGTGAGTGAAGAACAACCAATTGACATATGAAGTTGCAAAAAGTCAACTGTCATCTAAATTATGCTTCAAAAGAAACTAATTACACAATTAAAGTACTATTATGTAATTTATCTCACAAAATGGGAAAATTATGACAGAGATCTTTGTATATCTTTAACATAAACCATGGAAAATTGAACATTTCGGTATAATTCATGAAAACCCCATAAAAACTTCATTTTTTTTCTTATAAATAAATTTCAGTCTTGAAATCCCTCTTCCTAATTAAGTACAGATCCATAAAAAAAAACCCATTAAAAATGTAAAAAATAACCCAAGAAAATACCTCACGGATAGTAGCCAAACGCCTATTTTCTTGTTCAATACGACCCAACTGTGCTAGAACTCTCTCCTGAACCTCCATTTTCCTCTTCTGAATCTCCTCTTCCTTAGCCATGAAAGTTGACAGAGCAGATCTTGCCATTTCCTCATCTTCTTTTGTTAAAGCACCACTCAAACTCAGGTTTTCTGAAATCTGCCCAGATTGTGTGAGTGACTGTTGGCTTTCACATGCCTCCTCTTGCTGCATCTCAGTTTGCATCATTGTTTTGAATTTCATGGAAAACCCTTATTTTTTCTTGAATTTTCTCTTATATTATCTTCTCGGGTTAGCTTTTTCTTGGTTGCTCTTTTGCTTTGTCGGCTTTGGGATTATAAGAGGGTCCTCATGTACTTGCGGTGCTTATGAAGTATGAACAGTGCTGGCTTTCTTGGATAAAGATTTCCAGCCAATTATAGCTCTAAGCTTTATGACGAAGAAAAACATAAAAAAACATATTAAAAAAAAACTGTCCACATGTTTCTTCTTAACGGTAAAGTTTTCTGTAGCTTTGAGTTAACAAGGTATTACTTCCTAAAGGAATTCCAAAACTCAAAATCACATCATAACGGTTAAATTCATGACCATTCAATTTTATACTTAATGTTGCTATAATCACCTAATTTTATTTTGTTTCATCGTGACCATCAAACTTTATACTTAATATTATCAGGCCCAGATTTATTTTATTTCACTATATCCACTTAATTTCATATAATGTTTAATCATGGCTACCCAACTTCTTTTAACCATTTTCACTAATTTTAATATGGGCAAAATGGTAAATTTTATTATATATAAAATAAATTTTAAAAAAACAAAAATATGAGTTTTTTTTTTTAATTTAAAAACGTTTTTTTTAAATAATTTTTTATTTTATTTTTTTAAGTAACATTTTTTTGAATAAGTTTGATTTTATTTATTTTTTTAAAATAAGTTTTTATTTTATTTTATTTTTTAAAATTTATTTTATATATATAATGCAAAGTTACCATTTTACCCATTTTAAAATTAATGAAAATGGGTGAAAAGAAGTTGAATAGCCATGGTGAAATGTTATATAAAATTGAGTGGTCATAGTAAAACGTTATATGAAATTGAGTGGCCATGGTGAAATAAAAAATCGATTCGATCCGAGCTCTTGGAATGGCCATGATGAAACCAAATCAAATTGGATGTTTATGATAACACTAAATATAAAATTAGATAGTCATTAGTGTATTTAACCCTATGAGAACGCAAAAGTTGAAATGATTTATTGTTGAAAAATAATGTTAATTAGCATCAATAGAGTTTAATATTTCGATGGTGGCAATGAAAACAATATTTAGTTATTTAGCCCCCGTTTGGCCTCCCATTATTTGATGTTATAATGTTTGAAATAGTATTTTTTTGAAAAATGTGTGGTTAAAAAATAAGAAATTTTTTTGGGTTCATATATAATATTATTTTATTGGAGAACGTGTGATAAAAAAAATTGTATTATAAATTTAGTGGGGCCAAATGAGGGCTTAACGAAGTTGAGATGTATTTTATTCATTAAAATGCATTTTTATTCATTTGTTAATGTAAAACAATGACCGCACTATTATGTAAAAGGTATTAGGACGACGGTTCTATATGCACACATGATAGGATTCATCGTTACACATTTATCTAAACCACTCAAATCATGATATATCGGCATCCAAGGTCTATTTGTTTCTCTCTTACCCCTCCATATGTTGAGTTGTTATAATTTGAATGATTCGAGATTTAGTGTATTATGATCTAAATGGTTAGTCCTATCAATTTGCATATAAGGCCATTTTATTGAAATTTTCTCCACGATCAATGATCATTTAGACTTTAGACTAATAATATTACACAACCCTTTGTCTACTTTTTCTTTTGTACATTCTACAAAAAAATTATCTCATATGATCTAACATGTCAGAGAACTCACACACAATCAATTGTAACAATCTCAAGATAAGTTGCATTTATCGAAGAGTAATATTTTCATCTAGAGTCTTTATGATCGTCAATGTATGTGGCGGTGTCATCAAATAGTTTTAGGTGAGGGAGAATGATCACGCGGAAAGTGTTTACTATGCCCCAATTTGATTTAGATAAAAATCAAATTAATAAATTTTGATAAAAGATAATAAAATGTGTAGTTGAAAAATTGTGAATTTCATTAAATATATAGTTAAAATTAATCATTAACTTTGACTTAAATTTTAATCTATTTTTCTAGTTGAACAAAGCATGGATTATATCTCTTTAGCTTCGGGCTTTTCTAAGTTAAGACGCCAAAGTGTTTTTGTGTGTGAAAATATGTAAGCAGAAATAGAGCTCAAATGAGTTTGTAGGTCCAAACCTACTCTGGCCCAAGGAAATGAAAGTCTAGAAAAATGGGGCTTCACCTATAGGGGGCGCTACATCACCCCCTATTTGAACAGGGTCTACGTGGCCCAGATATACTCATTTAATTTAATTGTTTATTACGCCTCTTGAATCTTTTAAATGGGTAGTTGTAGAGGTGGCAATGGGCCAAGTCGGCTCAGCCCGGCCCTAATGTGTACGAGCTCGAGCTGAGATCGTGGCTCGTTTATAAAGCTCGGCTTGTTACTCGAGGGTCGAACCGAGTTTCGACTAGTGAGCTCGTCCATTTTTTATTTTTTTTTAAAGATAAACCTTCATCCTTTATCCAAGTTTATGACCGACTACTTCAATTTTTAGTAGGCGGAGTTCAAAATTATATACGAACTACTTGTTACGTGATAATTTTATAAAAAAATTTATAAAGTATTATAAAATAACAAATTTTCATTAATATGATTAAATTAAAAAAATATCACTTACTTGACGACGTGCAATTTCGACATATTTATCTTGCAGTCGAAAATGACTGTCTTTATAGTCCTTCACACGCATTAATGTTTACAAAATATCTTCTTTCAGTCAGCTCTTGACCTCAGACAGAACCCTTTTACATGCACAAAAAGAGGACTCTGAAGCTACAGTGCTAACCGAGGTGTTATTAGGTCTTTTGTCATCACAGAAACCACTGACCATCGTCGTTTGTACTTTCGCCAGAATTTAATTGTTTCTTCTGAACTTTTTTTAATTGTTTTGTTATTATGCATATTATGATTAAAAAATTCAATTACTTATTCTGAACTTTTCTTAATTGTTTTGTTATTATGCATATTATGATTAAAATAATCAATTAATTCGGCAGGCAATGCATTTGGACTTGCGTCCGATGTTTGATTACATGCGGTAGACAAACTACTACTAGAAGAACTACCTACGTTTGCATAATATCTATATGAGTTAATGTCTTCGAATAAAGTTACTATTTCAATGTCGTCATCTGGCGTATCAATAGGAGGAGTAGGTGTGGAGGGTACTCGATTAATATTTGCACCCATTCGTTCTGCATATAATTCATACATTTCACATAAACTTTGTTCTAAATTTCTATAAGTGATATGTGTATTTAAAGTTAAAACTTTTGAAATCTGATCAATTACAAATTTAGAGCTTTCCCATTCAAACTTTCTTCTCCGAATGCATCAATATAGAAAGTGGCGTAGTAGTAGAACCGGTACCTGGACTACCAAATTGCAGTTGCGTTTCACGGCAGGAAAAATCCCATGTTTGGCCATACATGCTTTGTAGTAACTGTTGAGGTGGGTGGTTCCAATGCCTTTTTACCATGCAAATCATTGTTGACAATATTTACATACTGCTTTAGATTATGCAACTCCATCGACCACACGACATGTTTGAATCAATTTAAAATGATCTCAACATTTTGCATTTTTTTCCCTTTCGCTTCACTCTTGCATCGAGAATATCTAATTCATGTTCATCCTCCTGTTCCACTTCAAAAACATCAACGTCATCCAAATCAATTGGATTACTATTTCCATGAGCATCAAAATCTGGAATATTTTCGGAAATAGGTACTTCGTTTAGACCGACGAATTCATTTCGAAATTGACTTTGGGCGTGATAGGTGATTCGCCTCCGATACCAAATAAGCCTCAACAAATGAGTGTGGATCCATTTGTGAATTGTGATTAAATGTATACGTAAGTAACAAATCAAGAATTGAAAGAAAGTTGATGTGTAAGATTGTAATTGTAAATTTTTAGTGTGATAAATGATATTGAATAATTGAAATTGAATGTAGAAGTAGAATTGAGAAATGAATGTAGTAGTCTAGNTAGAAGTAGAATTGAGAAATGAATGTAGTAGTCTAGTAGATGGATTGTAGAATCAACAATGTAAAATGTAGAAGAGACTAGAGAGTAGATAGTGAGAGTTGTGTGGGAAAATTTGGGAATGAGAAGGGTATTTATAGGGGAAAAAAGAAAGGAAAAAATAAAATAAATAAAATAAAAGTGGCCGTTCTGACCATTTTTAAAGACAACGGTCACTGGACTTTAATCAGTGACTGTTTCGATCATTGTTTAAAAGGAGAGCCACGAGCTCGTTGGCTTGCCCGACGAGCCACTCACGAGTCGACTTTCAACGAGCCGACGAACCGCTCGATCCTTTTGCCACCCCTGTCGGGCTCGTGACTCGCCTTGGACGAGCCCACGAGCCTAGCTCGTTGGCTTTCCCGACGAGCCGCTTGACCCTTTTGCCACCCCTAGGTAGTTGCTAGGTGGATGGTCAACGCAATTACAAAATTTTGCATGCTAAGCATGAAGCAATGACTTAATTATTGGATATGAATCTCATAAACCATGAAAAGTCAACTTTTTACCTAATTAAAATCATGTGGGATTTATTATAAGATTTTATTTTGAATTTAATCATTTGTAACATCTTGTCAACTTACCAAGTGACCCCTCCATATCACAATAAATTATTTCTCGAAACTAGTAAACTTTTGAGAAAAAAACAAAAAACAAGAAGAAAAGGCCAATAGAATTATGAGTTACTTTTTACATATTAAAAAAATATTACTTATTTTAACAGGAAATTACGAGTTAATTTTTTATTTTTTTTTACCAATAAAATATAACCTATTCTAAAATTTACAATAATTTACTGACGATTAAATTATTTTTTAATTTTCGCCAAACGTGGCAGATTCTTTTTAAATTTGATATTTTTTTCCAATTTTCAAGTTCCACTAGTTAGAAGTTAGAACATATTTTGCATAGCTTTAAAGGTAGTTTTTCCTTGCAAGTTGCAACT
>CAIGRT010235424.1:0-13673 GCA_903798405.1 Fraxinus platypoda
TCAACTGACTGGTGTAAAGCTATGAGTGATGAAATTGCTGCTTTAGAGATGAATAACACTTGCGTTGTAACGGATCTTCCTCCTAACAAGAGACCTATTGGCTGCAAATGGGTAGTATAAGGCTGATGGGAGCGTTGAAATATACAAGGCTAGGCTTGTGGCAAAGGGCTATACACATCAAGAAGGCTTGGACTACCATGAAACCTTTTCACCTGTGGTGAAGATGGTGACGGTCAAGACCTTACTTGCTATTACAGCAATAAAGGGATGGTATTTACATCAATTTGATGTAAATAATGCATTTTTACATGGGGATCTAGATGAGGAAGTGTACATGGATATGCCTCCTAACCATCCAGATGTAGGGAATTTAAAAGTGTGCAGGCTGTTGAAAAGTATATATGGGCTCAAACAAACGTCTAGACAATGGTACTCCAAACTTTCAGCCTTCATTATTGAGCAAGATTTTACTCAATCAAGGGCAGATTACAGCCTATTTACGAGAGCTAATAAGAGCTCATTCACTGCCATCCTTGTCTATGTGGACGACATAATCATAGCCAGCAATAATATGTGCAGCATCAACTCGCTTAAAGGCATGCTTGATGACAGATTCAAAATCAAAGACCTAGGGACATTGAAGTATTTTTTGGAAATTGAAGTGGCCAGGTCTGATAAAGGCATTCATATCAATCAACGAAAGTATGCCCTGGATATTCTATCAGACTCAGGAACAATAGGGTACATGCCAACAAAAATTCATTTAGATCAGAACATGAGATTGTCCAAGACAGATGGAGAAAACCTCACTGATCCTACTATGTATAGGAGACTTCTTGGGAGGTTGTTATATTTAACAATCACAAGACCAAACCTATCATACTCAATACAACTACTAATCCAATTCATGTGTGACCCTCGAACCTCACATTTAAAAGCTGTAAATAAAGTATTGAGGTACATAAAGGGAGCTCCAGGGCAAGGGTTGCTATTTCCTACCAATTCAGAACTACAACTTAATGCTTTTAGTGATTCGGACTAGGGAGATTGCCCGGATACATGAAGGAGAACCACAGGATATTGTGTGATGCTTGGAAAGTCTTTGATATCATTGAAATCAAAGAAGCAAAGTACGGTATCCAGGTCTTCAGCAGAAGCGGAGTACAAGGCAATGGAAAATGCTTGTTGTGAACTCACTTAGCTTAGGTACTTATTCAAGGATTTGAAAATTGAACATCCGCAAGCTGCTAACCTATTCTGTGACAACAAATCTGCTCTTCACATAGCCGCAAACCCAGTTTTCCATGAGATGACTAAACATATTGAGATAGATTGCCACTTAATAAGGGACAAGATTCAAGAAGAGAATGTGGTTACTAAGCACCTTAGTAGTAACTACCAAGTTGCTGACATCTTAACGAAGTCATTAAACTCATCACAAATTTATCAACATATGGACAAGATGGGAGTTGTTAATATCCACTCTCCATCTTGCAGGGAAGTATTGAAATGTAAAGCACAAACGAAGAAGGAACGGCCTGATGATCAGCAAAGAGAAAACTATATGCTAAAGCATGATGGTAAAGGGTAGAAACGTCCATTCAAAAATATGGACATGGAGGCCTTTTTTTTCTGTTTTGCTCTACTATAAATTTTGTTAGATAGATTCTTTATTTCTCTGCCAAATCTGTTATCTTTTGTAATGGTTCTAGATCATTCCTACCTGTTGTATATATATTGATGTAGAGGTGAACGGATGTAAGCAAATTTTATCATTTTATTCAATACAAAATTCAGCTGGTTTTGTCCTGCATAATCAGTGTGCATTTCATATACACTCTTCACTTCCATTTCTTATAGTAAGCGAAGGAAATTGATGTTGTACAAAAGATCGATATGGTGAAGGAAATTGATGCCCTCTACATAATTCCCTCGTCCGCCCTCACCATATCCCCATCTATATGATGGTAGGTTTTGCCCATTCAATTACGGGGTTCGCCTTCTTATCTAAACTCATACCTCAGATTGCAGAACTCCTACCTTCGCAGAATTCCTATCTCAGATAATGCAGAAGTCCTGTCATGTGACTAGTAATCCTCTGCTCCATCACTAATATGTACCTGTTCATATGCTCAATCAAATTATCTGATAATATATTTGAATTCTTATGCATAGTAGGTGAAGGAATTGATGTTGCACAAAAGATTGAAGGGATGAAGGAGATCGATACGGTGCAAGAAATCGACGAGGTGAAAAAGAAAAATATGGTGAAGGAGATCAATGTAGTGCAGAAGATTGGTGTCGTGCAGGAAATCGATGTCCGAATTGGGATATCCACGGGACAGAACTCGTCTCCCTAGGAAAATGCTCCTACATAATTAAGAAAATTGACAATTAGTACATTTAAAGGACATGTGACGGTACAAAATATAAACCTACAATTAAATCACATGTAATAATACAAATATAATTGTACATACCCTCTCTCCATCCAGAATAGCATTGAGAAATAGATCATCTAGACTGGCACAATACACAATCCCTGCAGGTAACTCTTATCCATCTCCTTGGTTGTATAAACTTCAAATGACATATTTACATTTGAACGCGTTAATGGTCATGTATTGAGTCGATAAACAGACATAAAATATAAAATGCTAATATATATTGTATTTAACACTCCAAATCTAGATACCGTAGATTTGAAAGTATTATCATTTTAATTTTCTTTAAAAATCATTAATGCAGAAAATAATTAGATTTTTCTTTAACATAATAAATATTATTGACTTCATTTATGAAAATAATTTGCACTTAATGAAAATATATGACAATTAAATTAAATGTTAAATTTATTTTTAAAATACAGTCAATATTTAAATATAATAGTACTGAGTCCGTCTCTCCATAAGTCGTCATCTTGCATTCATCATCTGAAAAATGGGAAGGAATAACATGAAATGAGCTAATGCCAAGTAATTAAATCCCATGCTTATGATATGCATATGCATTACCTTAAAACAAATATTTTTTCTCCATATGCATGTATCCCATTTTCTTTCATTTCTTTAAAAAACTTAAACATTAATATCGTAGCTTACATTGTGTATCGCCTAGCTAATAGTACAGCAAAGCGGTTAATATTAATATTATACATTCAATATTGAACAATGGCCCGGTGCACCGTTCTCCCACACCCCATTTTCAACTTACATCTTTTATGGCATAAACATACATCTCTTGAAATTATTTGGGATACATATCGTTTTAAAATATTCCTTCTTACATAGACATTTAGACACTTTTTATTTCTTGAAACTTCATGCATGGTTATGGATGCATTGACATGCATGAATATGTAACGAGAAACATTAATGACACAAAACGTAATAATCAAATATATGTTCACATAATAATAATTTAAGTAACACATTCATATATTTAACAATTTAACATTAACACTTGCCATTTTAAAAGTAAATTGCTAAGGACATTCTTAGCCGCCCACAAAGTCCACATGTCAAAAATTCTAATTCATTACCATTTATTAAACTGACTTCTTCATATCCATTATTTATTTTTGTTATATTAGATCAAATATATAATCCAAGTCTTAAGTACCATTATAGAATTTATTGACTAATAGACAGCACTCGGCCATAATACTAGTGAAGGAATATTAAATTTTAAAGGCTCCAAGAATTATTTTTGGTTTCTTGTGATACCACCACGTTGTGACAACGAATTACACCAAGATGATTACAAACTATTTGTGAAAAATAAGTGTCACTAAAGAAAGACTAATCAAGGACGACAAGGAGTAAAAAAATATATCAACGTTTGAGTAAATAATAACATAATTAGCAATTAGGGGACACCCGTTCCACCCTTTATCTAATGTAACCATTAATTTGCAACTACAAATTTATATCAATGTCACTACATGTACAATTAGTTTTAAAACTTAATTGCGGGCACGGTAGAAACTCAGTTGACTAGGGTATGATTGGGCTAATCTTTGAAGTTAATTTTAAGTAAGAAATAAATAATTAACATAGATAAGACTTATTTATTTGTCCAATGATTCTTATTATTTACTTTAATTTAAGTTAGAATCTTATTCTATTAAAAATCTTGGTAGAGGAAATATAAATTTTCACACGTACTAACAAGGTAGATTTTAAAATAGAAATTTATATAAATCAATTTAAAAACATTAACCTCAATGTTTAAATAGATGAGCATAGTAGCCAAATGGCAAAAATCAGAACTGGAAGAGTAGTCTATTATTAATAATTGGCAAAAGAACATGTTAGAATTCACGTAAAGAGGAATTCTATTTGGAATGTTATTGTGAAATTTTATTCAAGTTTTCTTAACAAATTATAGTTGACGTTCTATTTGCAAGCCTTATTAGGAGTTGGAATTTGTGTTGGACTTCAAAAGGTTGAAATTATGGACCGGAGGATTTTCTCGCCGCATTTTTGATAGCCTAGCGCTAGCTAGGTGCTCAAGTGCCAAAGGTAGAGAAGCTGGCGTCCGCCAAGCTAGCCTACTGCCTGAGCGCTAGGGCCACTAGCTTAGCGCTAGCCGCCCGCTTGAGTTTTCTTGCATTTTACTTAAATTACAATTCTACTATTAGTATTTGAACGTTCCCTATATATAGTTGACTCTTCATTATGATTTAGTAGAAGTTAGAAACTTTGTAAACACAAATTTTTGAATTATTTCTTCATATTGTGGCTATAATCTCTCATTTTTTTCAACAAAGTGGTATTGAATTAAACCGGTATAATCTCCGTTTCACAACAAAACAATTAAGGAAGGGATAATGTGACGAAAACATATATATAGACCTGAGCAGAAGCAAAAAGATGGAACAATATCATTATTATGTTGGATATTGTTCAAATTAACAATGAGCGGTGATTTTGGAAGTAATGGAAATTGTTAACCATGAGAAAAACAAATAAAAACAAAACGAAAACAAAACTAAAAGTAATCATGGCTGAAAAATGGCTGGACTCGTGTTGCAATTACAGTGGCCATGGGTTTATAAAGCCAGGTATTGTTTTGAAGGGTTTTACACCTTTTTGGCTTGGTTTTTGTACCTTTTCGTACATGGTGATTGTAATTCTATATATATGAGTGGTTTTTTAATTGAAATTATATCAAAAACATCAAATTGATTCATCAATATCCAAAATTAAATATCAAACCTAGTTTTTTACATTGTTCTTCAAAGTTCCCTTTTTCCAAGTTTTGTTTGCTTGATTCAAACTTGGATTAAGGTTTGTTTACTCCTACAAACTATTTGCCATAAAAGCCTTTAAGGTACATCGATTCATAATCGTGTTCAAACCTTCCATCCTGGCGATTTCTTGTTGCTGGTTTTATTTTTGTTTTTCATCAACTTTTCTCAACAATCTCAAACAATATTCAACGTGGAAAATGAGATAACCATGGCTGCAGTAAAGATGATGAATCAGGACCTTGTGAGACTAGACAAATTCGACGGTTCGAACTTTACAAAATGGAAGGATAAGTTGAAGTTTCTTCTCACAACCTTGAAGATCTTCTACATTTTGGATCCGGACTTGACACCATTACCAGAACCAATCTCAAATGACACTGATTAAATAAGGGCGAAAAGGATGAAGAGAGAAGAAGATGAATTGATATGTAGATGACACATTCTGAATGTCATCTCCGATCGCCTCCATGATCTCTACTCATATAACACCTCAACAAATGAGATATGAGAATCGTTAGAAGCCAAATATAAGGTCGAGGAGGAAGGTAACAAAAAGTTTCTTATGATGGTGATATGATACTTGTGCTATCATATATGTGTTCTATGATAGATCCCTTTTCAAAATCTATCAAGAAATAGATAACGAACACATTCAAATGGGGAATGAAGTTCAATCAAAAGTTGTTGGCAAAGGAAGCATAGACTTACAATTTACATCCGGCAAGAATACCACATTAATAAATGTATTACATGTACTGGATATGAATAGAAATTTTGTAAGTGGTGATTTGTTGGGAAAACCGGGAATAACTTAGACTCTCAACTTATTTCTTTTTATTTAGTTGAGGAAAATGAGATGAGTGTAACAAGAACTAATTCGTATATTCTCCAAGTGAAAACTAATCCTAAAACTTACCAAAATGTAATTTCATCCAGAGATAGCACATTTTGAAAATGCTGTAAATTATGAAATTGACTCAATAATGTCAAACTACCCTTACAAATTAGTCGATTTACCACTTGGATCAAAACATATAGGATGAAAATGGGTATTTAAGAGGAAGTACAATGCGGACGACACTCTTAATACCTTTAAAACTAGGTTAGTGGCTAAAGGATATCGATAAAAAGAAGGAATATATTACTTTGACACGTATACACCAGTTTTACGAATAAAATCCATTAGAATATTCGCTTGAACTTCATTCTTTGATATGCATAGACATCAAATGGATGTTAAAAAAGCATTTTTATACGAGGATCTCGATGAGAAGGTCTATAGGAAACAACCAGAATGATTTGTTCTACCTAGAAATGAGGATAAAGTATGCAAAATAATAAAATCCTTATATGGATTTAAACAAGTACCAAAGAAATGGCACGAAAAGTTTGACTTAACAATAATGTCTTTTGGATTTAAACATAATAATGTTGATAAATATTTATATTCAAAAGTCTATGATAATCATGTTGTGCTCGTTTGTTTACACGTGGATAACATGTTGATTGTGAGCAATCAAATGCAAAGTATAAAAGAAAAAAGGAGTCTTCTATCTTCCACATTTAAAATAAAAAATCTTGGTCAAGTGGATAACATACTAGGTATCAAAGTCACCCGGACTAGTGGGGATTATATGTTAAGCCAGTCACATTATGTTGAGAATGTGATTAAAAGTGGATATCATACTAGGTATCAAAGTCACTAAGACTAGTGGGGGTTATATGTTAAGCCGATCACATTATGTTGAGAATGTGATTAATAAGTTCAAACACTTGAGCATTAAAGAGCTTAATACTCCAATTGATCCAAATTTGAAACTTATAAAGAATGATGAAAGAGCTATAGCACAACTCGAATATGCAAGTGCTATTGGGAGTCCAATGTATGTGTACGATGTACAAGAGCCAACTAGGATTTACAATTAGTAAACTTAGCCGGTTTACTAGAAATTCAAGAGAAGAACATTGGAAGGCTATCAGAAGAGTTCTTTGTTATTTGAAGAAAACCAATGATCTAGGTCTCCGATATTCTATGTTTTCGGCAATCCTGGAAGGATTTACTGATGCTAGTTGGATATCTAGTGTTGGTGAGAATAAATCAATCTCAGGTTGGGTATTTACCCTTTGAGGAGGTGTGGTCTATTGGAAATCAAAGAAACAAACATGTATTACTCACTCAACTTTGGAATCCAAATTTGTGGCATTGGCTGAAACAAAAAAGAAGTTGAATGGCTTAGGGATTTAATGTACGAAATTCCATTAGGAGAAATGAACAATTCTTTTATATTCATCTTATGTGATAGTCAAGTCACCTTAGGTAGAGCATATAATGAAGTGTATAATGATAAGTCTAGACATATGAGTATAAGACATGACTGTGAGGAAATTAATCAAAGATGGAATAATTTCAATTACTTATATGAAGTCAAATGGGAATTTGGCTGATCCGTTTACTAAACCACTCACAAGGAAATTAGTGCGAACAACAACTAGTAGGATGTGATTAAAACTCCATAATTAAATTCACCAACGACGGCAACCCTATCCCACTATACTAGCAAGTATACTCCGAGTTCAAAGGATAACAACAAGTCATCTGATATGTGAATAGATTCAACATTTATTTATTTTCTTTTAAGACCTTATCCTAGATTTCAAGTGCTGATTGTCGCAAATGTGAGGGTTGAGTTTCTATAACTCTTAATAAAGTTCATATCAGTGGATCAAGTATCTCTAAATGTGACAAAGATACTGCAAGAACTTTACCTATGTAAACTTCGAGGTAATGCTGCTTCAATAGAGAGTTGGATTTTCTCTGTTAAAAGTTTATGAATAGGAGAAGCGCAAGGTCATAAAAACACTAAACGAGATTGTGTGAAACTTGGAACACTTGATACTTGTGTGTATGACTTCACCGGTATCACAAAGAATAATAGGTTCAAAGCTTTCATAATACCTAGGATTTCGATGATTACTTTGTGAGATTTATATAAGGTTGGATTCATCAGTGTAGTTAAACTTGACTTTGTACTCATTTTATACTTGAACAAGTGGAGAATTGTTGGATATTGTTCAAATTAAAATTGAGGATTGGTTTGGGAAGTGATGGAAATGGACCATGAGAAAAACAAGTAAAAACAAAACGAGAACAAAAAATAGTGATAGCCGAAAATTGGCCTGCGCGGGTATGGCAATTGCCTAGCCTTGTGTTGCAATTACAATGGTCATTTCGTTGAATTGGGCAATCGCCTAGCACAAAAATTTGCTGGTTGGGTTTTTGAATTCTGGTGTCATTTTGAATGGTGTAAAAACCTTTGGCTTGGTATTTGCACATTTTCGTGCATGGTAAATGTAATTTTATATATATGAGTGATTTGAAATTATATCAAAAACATTAAATTCATTCATCAACATCCAAAATTAAAGATCAAACCTAATTTTTTATATTGTTCTTCAAAGTTTCTTTTTCCAAATTTTGTTTGCTTGATTCAGACTTGGATTGAGGTTTAATTACTCCTCTATTTGCCATAAGAGCTTTCAAGCCCTTATCCCGGTGGTGGCAAATATTGTTTAAGAACAGCGATTCATAATGACGTTTAGTGGGAGTGTAATTTCTACTAATTAAGTAATAATAACCCTAATCTAGCTTATAAACTTATTTTGTGTTTAAACTAATTATATTAAGTTTACAAATTACTATTATTAACTACCTTGCTATTATTGTTGAATTGATTTACACCTAATGTACTAAAAAAAAATATCTTCCGACTTGATGTCTAGGTTCAATCTAAATGCAAGATTGCACAAAATAGAATAAACAAATTATATAATTTAATCTAAGCTAAATAAAATCTAGACATGATAATTGAATTAATAGGCACGTGATTCGTTTAAAGCGTCCAAAGTACATTTCACTGCAAAACATGATTAGTCACAACGACTATAAATTTACATTAAATATATCCTTATGCAACATCATAAATATGTGCTTCACATAAAGAGGAACGCGATGTCACAAAAAACTCATTCAATGATCGTCAAGGATAACATGTACATCTTTGGCATTCAGGATATCAGTTGCTTGTCATTATGCATCTGAGTGCACTTCGTACAGGGGCGAATCCAGGATTCGAGTTCAGCTAGGGCGGACATTGAACGTACCGTCAATGTCTGTGACCGTGATAGCGAGATCGTTTATTAATATTTAATTAAATAATATTCAAAAAATCGTACGGGCAAGAACTAGAAGAACTAGATGCACCACTAGAACTAGAAACTTTNACTTCGTATTTTTCTTTCTGATAGTCCACCTGCCCGTTGAAGCAGGGATAGCCTCATAAGTCCATATCTGCAATATTTATAGTTAATACATATAGATATTTAATAAAATATTAAAATCATAAGGTTTAACGTTTGGTTAATTCTTCTTTACCAAGACCTATGCCACATAGGCCCTAGTAATGCCAAGGGGCCCCCTGTGATAGGTGTCGAGAGACAATGTGGCCTTGGTAATGTACGAGGCTTCTTCACATTTATATGCAGAGCCAATGAAAAGTCATATGCATCATATTTGTTCTTGACTTTTGACGACTTGGGCATCGGATGCCCCTCCTAAACACATGCAACGTATCCATAAACTACCTTCAATCGCATGAATATTGTTGAACACATCACGATCGTCAACAACATTCAATGAAAAAAGATAGATATTTTATGGTGTTTGCACTCCAGTACATTCTCTAAGATAAACACAAATCTTACTTTAGATTTATCCTACATAGTCGAGCACTTTCAAATGTAGTCTCCAACTTCGAAGGAGTAACAGTAGACCTTCTTCCAAAATATTCGTTGAGAAGTCTTTTGTTTTGATGAATATGTCCAATTACTTCTTCACTTTTTTTTTTTTTTTTTTAAGAATTACTTCTTCACTTCCTGATTTTAACCTCGTAAACAAGGTCAAACTAGAATATCAAGACTCGGACCACCTTGTCGTCCCCTAACCTAAAAAATAATACATTGCCGCCGACTAACTTAAGCAGCTAAAGTAATAGACCGTCGATGATCTACCCGAAAAACTACATGCACCTCATTTGAAATCGTTTACATACGCATGATTTGTACAATAGTTGTTTGTGTTGATTATCTAAGCCGTCCAACACTTTCTTCAAACTCTCATGCATTTAGATGTCACTTTTTCCTAGATGTTCTCTCAATCTATTGTCAAAAGTATACTCCATCCTACAATAACTTACAAATGTTAGTAACTTCTATAAGAAATTATTGAATAAAGAATAATATTTACAAAAATCAAATAAACAATACTACCAATAAACATTTTTTTTATGGAAAAAATTCAACTCATAGTATACTACCAATAACACAATTACACATTTTAAATTATAAACAAAAATAGAAAAGGCATACTGTCTTGGGTCAGGAGGAAATAAGTGGAAATGGCCGGTTGACCCGGCCATTTTTCCACTTTGGCCTTTGACCAGTTTTAAAAAAAACATAAATTGTGAATTTAAGAGCAAAAGCCAAAAATACCCTCATTTGACCCTCATTTGCACGAGCACAGTGGAGGAAAAAGAAAAAAACAATTCAATCGGGATCCAATCGACCACAACACCGCTCACAGTCGGCAACCCAACCACCAACAACCAGTCACCGACAAAGTGATCTTTAACAAGGTTAGTTTTTTGTTGTGATTATGATTACGATTTTTTTATTATTATTATTTTTTTTTGAATGGTAAAGTTTAAATTTAACATTTATTTAGCTTATTTGTTGATTATTTAGGTAGATGGTTGAATAGTAGTGATTTTGGAGATGTTTTGGAGGGGAAATTCAATTTTATTGCTGTCGATCTCCAGTTGTTTCAGTCATCGACCGACTGCTAAACAGTCTGTCTGCCCAAACTGTTGCTGTTTTACATTTTATTTAATTTTTACAAATTTAAATAATATTTTTATTATGTATATAATTTTTATTTTTTATTTTGTTCTTTAATTTTTATTTAATTTAATTTTTTTATTTTTTTTCCTATTTTTCCTTTTGTTTTATTTTGTTTATTCTTTATATATATATTAAATTGAAAATTAATAAATTAAAAATTCTTTTTAACCAAATTACCAAATTCATTTTTTTTTCCTTTTTCAAGTTTAAAATTCTTTTTAATTAAATATTCTTTTTAAACAAATCTTTATTTTTTTCAATTTTACTTAAATAATATTTATATTCTTTATTTAATTTTTATAATTTAATTTTGTTTAATTTTTTGTTTTTTATTAGTTTTTTTGGTAATAATTTAAAAATACCTTAATTGTTTTCTTCTTAATATAATATTTTTTTTCAATTTAAAATACTTTTTAATTTTCTTTAATTTTTTAAATTTTTTTTTTTATTTTTGGTCATTAATTTGTATTTAATTTAATTAATTATTTTTTAAATTTGTATTTAATTTATTTTTCGTACTTCTCCATTAATTTATTAAATCATTCATTTTTGTATTAGTGTCGATGTCTTGCGCATGATAGTTACAATTCGGTTCCTTGATTTTCTGGGATTATGCGTTATTTTATTATCTCTTATTCAATGTTCTAACATTTGAATTTTTACAGGATGGAGTATCATGTAGATGCAGAGTTGAGATGGATGGCGGGAAAAGCTACTTGGAAAAGTAGCTTTTGGAGTTTTACTTATGTGTTGGAGATGCTCGATGATCAGCACGGAGATGTGCTATGGCAGTCCTTCTTGTGGCCCTTATATTAGTTGCAAGAGGTGCAGTACTCTGGACAGATCATTGATGCACTACTATGTCAGCTTCTTAGGTCGACGGTAATGCCCTCCACTTTGACCTCGGGGCAGGGTTGTTAGTTTCTCGATGTATGAGTTTTCCCTAATCACTGGACTGAAGATTACAGGGGACGTAACAGCTACTGAGAGAAGCAACAGGCTGTATGAGACGTATTTTCAGGGATAGGGGATGGTGTTTCTACCCTAGTTGATGGGCGCGATCAGGGCGTGAGACTAGATATTAGATAGATTGAAGTTTGGATTAGTCTACATCCTTGAGAGCGTGATAAGTGTCATCATAAGAAGACTGTTGTCGACATTTTTCATTTACAAGTTGTTGACAACATCGATGCGTTCAAAAACTATCCATGGGCCGAAGATATTTTGGGGACATCGTACAGTCTTCACCATAACACACTCAAAGCCCAAAGGGCCCATGCGTAAGTACGATACATATGGATTGCCCTTGGCAGTGCAGGTAAATGTTTAACATAATCAACGTTAAAAATTTTTTATACTGAATTTATATACAATAAGTGTATGTGATGCAGATATGGGCATATGAGACGGTCCCCCTCTTGGGTACACAATTTGCAAGGCGAGGGGAGACACGCTATCCTCAGATGCATTATTGGTGAGCATCCTAAGCAGCCGGATGTTTGTCTGGCAAAAAATTATCAGCTTTCCTCGACGACCCTTAAGTGAGTATTACACATTGTAGATTTATATTGTATATCGTTTCAGAATTTCATCACATGATTATTAACTAGTTGAAATGTCAATATGTCAGCTTGAAGTCCTAACTGAGTTGACACCGTCGACGAAGGAGGAGGGTCGATGTTTTGTGCGTGAATTAGCCGTTCACATACTCCCCCTACTGATGTCCAATTCCATCCTGGACCGAGATCGGGTATGTAAATTGAATATAATTTATTGATTATCGTTTTGTATGAGTTAGTCAATTTAATTATCAACGGTCCAGTTGATCGACGATCACCTCCGCCGATGGGATCACCTTCGCCGCCGAGGGGAATCACCTTCGCCGCTGATGAGATCTCATTCCCCTCCATCCAGGTACCTTCCCCATGGATCTTCTACATACGGTGATTTGTATATCCTTGGGACTGGATTTATGGCGGAGATGAGGGAGGAGGTAGGGACGCTGCGATNCCTTCGCCGCCGAGGGGAATCACCTCCGCCGCTGATGAGATCTCATTCCCCTCCATTCAGGTACCTTCCCCATGGATCTTCTACATACGGTGATTTATATATCCTTGGGACTGGATTTATGGCGGAGATGAGGGAGGAGGTAGGGACGCTGCGATGATAGACGAGCGGCGAGACACTGAGTTTATGTGAAGATGTTACAGTGCTACGTAGCCATATATCAGACCTTGGGGTGTAGGTCGTAGCGCTCCAAGGCGATATATCAAGTAGGGGTCGGCATGTGTTGGGTTGGGTTGGGTCGGTTTTTGCCTCAATCCAAACCCAACCCAACATGATCGGTTTGATCAAAATTTAACCCAACCCAACCCGTATAAAGGTTGAAACCCAACTCAATCAAGTATCGATGGGGTTAGGTTGGGTTAGTCGGTTTGGAACGACTTGTCAACAAAAATTAAAG
>CAIGRT010235430.1:0-22295 GCA_903798405.1 Fraxinus platypoda
ACACACTTTCCCACCACTCCATTTTTGAATTTCCAAAGGAGTGCCAAACTCCATGTACACAAGGAGTGTACAAAGAGCATAATTCAATTACTAACTGAATAATGCTACATGTACATTATGGTACACATAATGGTGTCCATAATGTACATGTGGCGCCCCCTTATTGGGGGGAGTGCTTGTGGGCCAGGTGCTCCCCAATAGGGGGGCGCCACATGTACCTTATGGACACCATTATGTGTACCATAATGTACATGTAGCATAACCCTATGTGTACCATAATGTACATATAGCATTATTCTTCCTCTATTTATAATGAAATTCCACCGCCTTCATTAATTGCAGAACCAAAATTTCAATGAAACCTGCAAAGGATTGCTGCATTTCCAATACATTTTGGACCGAGTTGGTGTCCCAGGGAGGGTGTCAGAACACATACATTGGGGAGGGGGTGAGCATTTTTTTTCATTTTTTATTTCACGTAGATCCCCACGTCGGTCCCACGCCATGTGAGTTTAGGTCATCCAGGTGGGCAAACATTTTCTGGTACATTAGTTTAATTCATACATTTTACGGCTGAAAAAAAAAAAAAGGCAAATCAATTTTCACTCTTTACATTAAGTGCAATGACTATTGACATTTAATGCATAGTAAAATGTACGAATAATGTAATCCTATTTGTTAAATCCAAATTATAATTGGAAATTTCTAAATTTATAATTGACAATTTTCTTAATCAAAATCATGTCCTAATTGAATTGTATTAGGATTTTATCAAGTTATAATCAAAGTCAAAATATGAGGTATTGAGTCATAATTATAGCGAAAAAGTTGAAATTGATAATATAGGTCTTGAAGGATTCCAAGAAGATCACATATGTTTATTGGAATGTAATTAGAAGTCTAAAGAGCGTCAAAAAGCCGCACAAGTTATGTTCAAAATTCTCAGTCGTAACTTGCAACGCATTTTTCACATATAAAATATTAGAATTCGAATAAAGCTATTCAGAAGAATTGTAGTCCTTTGTGTTAACTTTTCAACATATTTTGAATCACCTTAATCGAATATCGAAAAAGAAAATTATGATGAAAATATTGTCGATTGCTCAGCTGCTGCTCGCCTCGAGCTTGAGCGACGTGGTTATTCGAGAAATAGTAATATTCGATTTTCAAGCTTATTTTGAGTTCTTTTTCCTCCCAAACACTATCCATCATAAATATACAACATATGGAACGTCAAAAGTGTGTTCAATTATATTTTTCTATAGAGATCATTTCTTTGAAAATCCAAAACACATTCATTGATTCCAAAATTCAACCACCATATTATTTGAGCCATAAATTCATTCAAACTTTGATTTGTTGATAAAGCCATATTTGTTCATATTAAACTACAGATTAAAATGCACAAAGATCATTTGATCAAATATCACCCGAAGAACGATGAGTTCTTCATTTAATCCATCATAGATAAATTGATACCAGGGATCAGAAGTTGTTGCAGAAGCACAAATTCAAGAGGAATAAGGTGAGGTACCGAAGTCGAGATCCGGCGTCAGGAGAAAGCAGTCCAAGATGGCTAAGGTACAAACCAGGAGTCTGGATTTTTTTGAAGGAACACACCTCCAGTAGGTCAAAAGTTCTACGGGGTAGACAGGTCTGGATCATACTGTAAGTTTGCTTTGATTTATAGTGGATTACTGAGTGGTAAAGTGCCCGAAATTTTTACACAATTGTGGTTTCTCCGTGATCATCTTTGATGTTCTCTACTACTTTAATTATTGATTGTGACATTTAAACCATATGATAATTGAACTTGATTGATTAATCACCTAAAAACAATTAAAAAGTGACTTGTTGTTTTTAATTGTATAATTTCGCACGCTAGGTCTAAATAAATCGGCTAGTTTAAAACTTTCATTATTTTTGTCAAAAAGGTGTCTCCAAGCAACTTCTTTCCAATTCATGCTAAATAGAAAAAAAATAGCTGCCTCATTTTGACATTATTTGATATTATAATTTTTGAAATAGTATTTTTTGAAAAATATGTCGTTAAAAAGATGAATTTTTTTTTAGATTTACGTGTAATATTATTTTATTGAAAAATGTGTAATTGATAAAAATAGAAAAAAATAAATTATAATTTTAACGTGCGACATGGGAGCTTAGTCAAAGAAAGTGGCTGCAATGGTGGCTTTACTCTAGCCAACACTGAATACGCAAAATTCATTGAACAAAACAAATAAATTTAACTTCTGTTAGGCCTTGTTTGATTGTCACATTTTTCATGAAAAATGTCACATTCGAGGAAAATGAATTCTAGTTTGGCCGTTTGATTTCAACGTAAAAATGGAAACCGAATTCCAAGGTGCAACCACTTTAAGTTAAATTTTTTTTTTCATGGAAAACGAATTCCTATGAGTTTGGTGAGTTTTTATTTTCCAACTGATATGTAATTGAAATTCATTTTCACATTTGCATATCTAACGGACCCTTATATATGAACAATTAAGAAAGGACGGGTTCATTAATCTTTAACGTCATATTCTGTACAATTTAAAATGACATGCACGCACTTTGTGGGCTCCCCACAAGGCTAACATGTGAAAAATGTAAGGATCCGTTTGATTGCAATGGTGGAAAGAAAATGAATTTCAGGGAAAGTAATTGCCTAGAAATTGTTTTGCAGAGAATTGTTAATTAAGTGTGTATGATTGATATAATTTTCCACCAGGAAAAATTTTGAAATTTTGGATTTTTTTGTTCACGTTTGACTTTATTTTAAATAAAAATTGTCCATTTAAGTGATTTTTTTTTTTTTTTTTACAATTGATTATGAAATTTGTTACTATTGCCAAAAAGAAAAAAATAATTTTTGCTCGAAAACTATTTTTTCATCAAAGTTTAGTGTTCGTTTGGTTTCGTTTTACATGGAAATTGTCTATTAAAGTGAAATTTTTTTATATAATTGGTTATGAAATTTGTTCCAATTGCCAAAAAAAAAAAAAAAAGCAGCCGCACCTAAAAAAGCTTTTCCTCAATTTTGGGGAAAACATGTCATGTGGGCTGGATCGGTGGAAAATGATTTCTTGACAACTTTTTCCCTATCAAACAAACAAATTGGAGGGTTTTCCCTAGAAAATATACACTATCAAACATGCCCTAAGTGATGTGGAACACAATTGAACATGAATGAGACTTGTAGAAAAAGAGAGAAGATTTGAGGAAAAGAAAGAGAGAGAAGAAGAGGGAGAGAGATCAGACCAGAGAATAGAAACATACATAAATTAGGATAAAGAAATATGTTTATATTCAATATTGAAGTTTAACTATTACACTCCTTTCATATAAGGTTTAAAGTTTCAATTAATCTAATTCGAGCAGAAAATAACTAATAAAATATTACAAAATCAATAAATTACAACCCTAAATATTATTTTTAATAAAAAAAATAACTAAATTGAAAAATATTTCATATAATATATCTAATAGAATCAACGTCCCTCCAAAAGTTAAAAAAATAAAAAAAATCTCCATCTGTATGCCTCCATTTGGGATTTGTTAGGTGGCATCAGAGAATATCAACAACCTCCCCCACCTCCTCCGCCGCCACCAAAACCTCCTCCATCTCCTCCTCCTCCTCCGCCGCCACCAAAACCTCCCCCATCTCCTCCTCCTCCTCCTCCTCCGCCGCCACCACAACCACCATCACCTCCTCCCCCTATATCTCCACCTGTATCGACGTCAATAGCTACTGCACCAGCAGCACCACTAGCTCCGCCCAATATGGTCATCCCCTCTCCTCCGTCTCCATGTGTACCTGATGATGGAGTAATTACTCCCAAGCCACGTAATAAGCAAGTCATTACTATGAATGCAGCAACCACAGAAAACACCACCAAGAAAGCTATTAGAGGTGTATTCATCACGACGACGCTTCACGATTCAAGCTCGAGACACCTTAAAGATCTTGTATATCTGTCTGTCTATCTATCTCCATATATATACACAGCATTTCTGAAAAGGTCAAATATCTATCTCCGCTGATAATAGTATTTTGATTAGTCTTCGTAACAGAGTAGGAAGGATTAAACAGAGATGGAATTTACTTTGATTTGTAATCTTGAGTTTTTTCTGTTTTCTTTGACTCGTAATCTAGTTTTTATGTTTTTTTATTACTTTGACTTGTTATCTTTTTTTTCTGGAAAAAAATTATTGGAGGTTACCCAATTTATAAATTGGTTTCATATTGGTTACTCTATTCCTATTCATATCATTTTAATCATCAAAGTTATGTTTTTTTTAATGTCAATTTAACCTTTCTGTCGATAGCCGTGACCAAAATTAATGGTCAATCGTCGTAGACAAGGAAAACTTGTGTGAATGAATTAAGATTGCCTTTCATCATTTTCTTTCAATTTGTTAATTAGCAAACTAGTTGGCGCTAAATCGGGCATTTCACTCTCATAGTTGAAGCAACTCTCATAGTTCGTCAATAACTTACGACTTTAGGAATGAGGTCCCAGTGCACAACCCCATAATAAATCATTTGTCCGAGGTTATGGATCGATAATTTATTGTATTCTCGTGTACTGTATTTCATTAACTAAATGTTTATCACTTTGGAGACCTGATACAATTATGAGTATGATTCGCTGTGGATGATATTTGATCCTCCAAATTTTCAAGGCTCACATTTCAACAATCATGCGGGATTGAGCCTTAGTTTTTTTTCACTAGAATACCAAATGGTCAAATTGAGGCAAAATTGTAAGTTGTGATCAACTTGAAATAAACTTAAATTGAGATGACTATTATGCAAAAAAGCTTGTAAGTGACCAAGTCCAACAATGAAATTTCCCATGTTTTTATTATTGTTTTCATCGTATCTTTTGGCCCCTACTTTTGTGTTATTTTGAAGAGTATTTTCAACATTCAATTGAACAGACTTTTCAACTGTTGAATAAGATGTGAGGTTTTTTTTGAAGGGACTGGTTTTTATCTAGTCAAGTCAAAGTATTCAATATGTATACATTACAGACTTAAGATATAAACTGGTTTCAACTAATCTATGTTCATTCCTAGAAGGTTTGCCTGGTATTACCACTAGGTGTCTTTTCAATATTTTTTAGTCAATTCGTATACCATGTACAACAACCTATAACATGGAGAATGATTGAATGTTGGACATAAGAATTCATAACCAAATATGATAGGTTCAAGACAACACATTGTCCATACTCAACCAAGATTTGTATTACGGATCTTTTTGGCACCACTACTTTTACTTCCTGTAGAGGATCCTGAGGAAGCCTAGCTTAATTTTTATTTGAAAATTAATTTATAAAAGAGCCTCCTATTTCGGATGTGGTTTTATCTTAGAATTAGTCAAGCGGGTCCAAAAGTAACTTTTGAGTATCAAAAGTCTCCTTTTTTTTTTTTTTTTTAACTTCTCAAAAAAACGACCCCAAGAGTAGCTACCAAATACTAAGACATGACATCCTACCTTTACACAAGAGAAGTGAAAACATGGAAATCAAGAACTTCCAAATTTGCCGAGAGTTCAGATGTCTTGTCTAGTTTTTCGAATAAAGCTTCTTGTACACGAAGCTTCTGTACGAAGTAAAGTTATTTTTTTATAAAATTAGTGAAACAGGTTCAAAAGCAACTTTTGAATTATTATTATTTTTTTTTTAACTTCTCAAAAGTCAAGTTAAACGACCACAAGAGTAGCATCAAAATACTAAGACATGATATCCTACCTTTACACAAGAAAAGTGACTACATGGAAATCAAGAACTTCCAAATTTGTCTAGAGTTCAGATGTCTTATCTAGTTTTGAAACCTCCCTGCTATCAAAAAATAGCAGTCTTTTGGAGAAAATTAGGCTCCTTAAATTCAGTATTTTCAAAGAGTTGAAATCAATCATTAATTTTAGGGTTATGCTATGGGTACATAACTTATAAGATAATGGTGTCCATAATGGACGCATAGGGGGCCGCCTGCATCCATTATGGACACCATTTCGGGAAATCCCTTAATTTTATCCATCTCTTGATGTCAAATCACGCCCTTAATCAATTCTCACTTGGTCTTAATTCTTAGCATTTCAACTTAGACATTGTGAATTAAACTTAATAATAAGTAAAATTTACTCTTAAATAATTTTTAATTTTTTGAACATATTTAAAACAAGTTACTTTATTTTAAAATAACTCATAATTTATCCGTTTCAATTTACTCTTTTTCAATTCTAATTATTTCAACAATTCTTTTGATTAGTAAAATTTTGATGAATAACTTTCAATTTTAATCACTTCCAACATTACTTTAACCAGTTGACACTATAATGACAAAACAAATTTGAAAAATCAATTTTATGTCACTAGCTAGATGCTGTCGACAATATCTTCCAACATATTTTCTTCTTCGGTTGAATGGAATTAAAATGATAATTTCCCTCTCAATACAGAAATAATAAAATGGTAATCAAGACAAAAGAATGACCAATAATATTACCTAAAGTTGGATGAACTAGGAGCTTTGTGGCAGACAAAACAAAAGAAATATTATTCTTTAATTGTTCAACAAGTAACCACCACAGATTTTTAGAAGAACCACAGACCGCTTTTACCAATTTTGCCACGGTGCTGCAAACGTGTTTGTATGTGCTGAGGATGTTGAAGAATCGTGCTTGAAAAAGTATCCATTGTTAATTGGTAATATTCTAAGAAACGTAAAAACGTGTTCAGTTTATATAGGCGTTTAACAATGGCTGTGGCAACGCCGCAACAGTAAACTAAATGAAGAGAAGGATGAAGTGATTCGACTTATAAAAAGTTCACATTCGTTTCTAAAAGGTATGCTGAAGGTATCGTATTCTCATAGCATTTTCAATATATTCAATAAATTGCAATGTAGATAATATCTAAATAAAAAGACTTTTGACTTATGTGACATTAATATTTAATGATTATACGATTTAGTTCAAATTTATCTTCAATAGTTCTAGCTATAATTCAAATTTCTTACATTTATTGGGAGAGAGAGGAAAAATAATAAATGAGAGAGAGAGAGAGAGAGATTAAATTATGGCAAGTCACTTAGTTTACACTAGGGGTGAATGCGGTTCGGTTTGGACGGTTTGTGTCATATTTTCAACTCAAACCATTTCATGCAATTTGAAATTTTTTCAAACCAAACCAAACCATTATATTTTTCGAACCGAACCAAACCAAACCATAATTTGCGGATTGGTTCGATTTTAATTTGCGATTTACCTATCGACATTATAATAATATATTTAAAAGAAGTTAAAATATAAGTTTAAACGAGAACTAATAATGTTAAATGTGCATTCATCTTTCCCATGAAACCCATGAATAAATTATTTTCAAAGTCGGTTGCTAAAAGATGTTAATAGAATGAATATATTTTTCTTCCTTTTTATTTACATTTTCTTGTTTGCCTTCTTTCATATTGTCATATAACGGTTGGTAAAGATAGAACCACATTCTGCTGTAATAGTTTGGTTAAAACTCCTTTCGTCCTACCGGTGAGATGAAAAATAAGGATTGAACATGATATGTTTAAATATACAAAGAATGATAGGATTCATGTTTATTGGAAATTGACAAATTTTATTCTCTAACGACTTTAAAAAAGTATAATATAGTAGTACTAGTTAGGGAACTTTAACATTTTCGGGCAATCAATACGCTCTTTCGTTCTTTCTAAACCACAAACAAGTTCATTAATCACCTAGACATACAAACAATCATTTTTTTTTTTTTTACCTAAATCACAACTCACAAGTGTATAATAAGTTCAAGAACAACAAATAAGAGAAAGAACAATGAAAAACTGACTTGAATGAGAATTTAAGACTTATCAAGATAGAAGAGAAGAAAGTGGTGATTCATATAGAAATTAGCAGTCTAACAAGCAAAGACAACTAGCGATTTGCGATTGAGAATCACATTTTGTTCAACAGTGGCTGGCAAGTATCAAATGTTTAAGAAATGAGAGTTTATGTTAGGGCTTCTGAAGTTGTGGGCGTGATTTGCTGTCATAGTTTTGTCGAATTATGATTTGGATTGTTGAAAATAAATGTTTTTTTTTCCATATGATTTGAAATTAATTTTAGTTTATACTAAATCTTGACTATACTTTTGATAATGTCTACTTTTTCTTGTTGCCAACCATCATTCAACCGCATATTTTATATGAGGTTAGGGACGGTGCTTCCAAAATTTAAATGTTTGGGATCCAGTCGTACTTTTTAAAAAGGTTAGGGATCCTGGTGCAATTTTTCATTTTGTAATTATGTGAGAAAGGTGGCTTATGCCAGATGAGGCTATATTTGTTGTCCATTTTTATTGTTACCTTAGTTATACTCAAAATATATATCGATACCTCAAAAATTATAGTTTAGTGTCAATATTTTACTTGGAGATAAGTAAGGGGAATATTAAAATTGGATAACAAATTTGAACTTATGTAACATTATTAAGATTTGAAGTGATTCAACGCAAGAAGAGTATGTTCATATCGTTCCTAGAAGGTTTGCTTGTATGGCTTTCTTTCAATTTCTTTTTAGTTAATTGAGACATCAAACTACAACAACTAACATGGAGAATCATTAAAGATCGGACATAAAAACTCATAAATAATTAATATGACATAAGTTCAAGACAATACAAGAAGTCAAGAATGATCAACTCGACAAAGATGATAAATACTAGTCTCTCGAAATTGTTAAGACGTGATAATCTACCTTACACGAGAACTAGTGTTATGCTCGGAAATATATCCAATCGAGAAACACCAAGATAGTCTCGAATCAACATAACTCACTATTTAGGTTAATTTAAACTAGAACTTGGTTGAATTTTCTTCTCTACTATGTTATTGACTTCATTATCCAAGTATTTTTTTTATGTCCATCCTATATATTAAAGTTGCTAGGCACCACATACCATAATCAAGATTGGATTGGACCCCATATGTGTCTTTCCTAGAATAAGATTGAAAAATACTGAAAATGAAAAAGCTAGTAAAGATAGCAGCCTTTCGAAGAAAAGGAGCGACCTTTAATTCAGAGTTCGCCAAAAGTAGTTTCAAAGTGTCTGAAAATAATCATTTTATCCGATTCCATATTGTTATAATTAGACATAACATGTTTGCATGAAATTCATAAATTTTTCCCACTGCTGACTGTCAGTCAACTCAATCCCACATCTCTTCATATTTTGGTCTAAATGAATATTATTTTAAATAAACTTTTTTTTTATAAATATATAGCCTTGTTTGAGCCCTGTTTTGAGAAAAAAAAATGTGTTTTGAATTAGTATCTTTTGGGAATATGTGATTAAAAAAAAAAAAAATCAATTTATATGTAAAGTTATTTTATCAGAGAATATGTAGTTGAAAACGAATTTAAAAAAAAAATAATAAGTTTTTTGGAAAAATGGGGCTCGAACAAGGGCTTAACTTTTAGGGATGAAATATAGCATTTACTTATTTACTCAAAATAAAATACTTTAATCGATTTAACTCCTAATTGCATTAATGCTCAAAGAAGGAGAGCGAGATAAATGCCAATTGGTAAATGTTTTCAGCTTACCCAAATATGTATTCTCAATCGACAATCTCATCCTATTCCATTTTCCTTCCCTTGAAAAATCATGATAATTGCCTCATCAATACTGAAAGTGATAATAAAAGGGAACACACTATCTATTTAGGTCCAAGCATTCATGATATAATTGTTTACAAATTGATAAAAACTAAAATGGATAGAACACGAGATACATAAGGACTGCAATTTTTAAACCAACAACCGCTCATCTAGCTAGCAAGATCGCTTAAAAGATAAATAAACCATTAACTCAAATCACAAAGATAAGTCGTGGCAACATCCTTCAACTTCTTTAGGAAAGACCGTAAATCGAATATCAGTGAACGTCCATATTCAAAGAATATTTGAACAAATGCCTCAAACATTCTCAATTCTTTTCAAATTGATCCCTTTAAAACTTCAAAATTTATGTTGAAATCATTTTGCTTAACAAAATAATGGATTTGACATAATTCAAAGTCTCAAACGTGCTTCCCTTTAATTGATTAAAGTTCAAGATTATATATCTCCATTTATTTTTTCACAGCATGCAAACACTTACACACATAATCATGGAAGAAACAGGCTTTAAATTCATGTTAAAATAAATAAATTTAAAAGATCTTGCTAAGAGATCTCGAATCCCCCAATCCCAATTCAATTGTCGCTTTGGATTGATTTCATTTCATGCATAATTAATATGTACTTTTTCCTAAAAGAAGAGCCAATGCCAACTATGAACCAACTCTTATTCTTACAATTATTTATCGCTCTTTGTTAATATTAATGTTTTTTTTTTATTGTATTACATGTACAACACCAATCAATGGAGTCCTATGAAAAGCTGGTACACAGATTCCTAGTGTCAACACTCGATTGTTGAAATTCTTGGCCTAATTATATTTTAAGACCAAAGGAATCTAATCACCTTTTCTTTATAAAGAGTGGTAGGTTGGATTTTTCATTATCTTCTACTTTGTACGATCCTCTAATATATATTTGTCCATGGTTTCTCGTTTATGTACTAATATGTTGTTAAGATTTGATGTTCCATTTTAGAAGATCAATTTTATTAAGAGGTGTAGCCCAAACTGTTGAGCAGATAAATCTTGAAATTCGTGTGCTCAATTTTTTTGAGCATTAATCAGATCGAATTGCTCGTTGAAGTTTAACGGGCTCTGATACCATGTTAAGATTTGATGTTTTATCTTAAAAGGTTAACCTTATATAGAGGAATAGTCCAGACTCTTATAAATTGGTTTATATTTTCATCTTTATTCGATGTGAGATTTTATCCCTTAAAATATGTACTATTTTATAATTATCGTATTGATCAAGTTGAAAAAACATACTATGTTTTTTTTTTTTTTTAATACTCCTTTGGCAGTAGCTCCGCCCTCTAGAATGATAAGGAGGGATTTATTAATAACGAAGTCGCTCATATATTCTTTCGGTGATATATGGTTTTCTTTCTAAAATTATCATATATAATTAATATATTTATTTTATTTATATTTGTAACTTCAATCCATTTATTCATTATCATTCTATATTTATTATTTTATTAAAAAGGCACGACATGTGAACTTTTTGAGATTTATTACGACCAAAAGCAAAGTTAGAATTTTTACTTCATCTGAAAAATATAAATTAAAATACTGTATTGTTATATATTTATATCTTGAATTTTTACTTCATCCGAGTAATGATATTCATCCCTACTGGGGATGAAATCACAGTCTACGTGGCGTTAATGTGTTATTAAATGATATGAGAAATTAAATAAGTAATTTAATTTCACATTTCATTTAACCTATCATTTAAAGCCAACTAGATTGTATTTTCATCCCCACTGGGGATGAATAACATTACTCTTTCCATTAACATCAAATCAGTAAAATTATAACGAGGGTCTTAATCTTTACAAAAAGTGCACATTAATGAGTAATCATCAAATCTTAACACCGTCGTCTTCAACCTATTATTAATGGTGCAGGTTCAAAAGTCGGTGTATGTAGAACATCTCTAGGAAGCTTTTTAAAAGTGAAATACTCTATATTTAAAAAAAAATTACTTTTAAAATTATGCTCCAAGAGAGTGATTAAATTAACATTTTAAAAGGGAGAAATGTGTTCAAAATATTCTAATTATCAATGCTTCATATATTGACCCAATTAGGTAAAAATAAATGATAAAAAAAAAAAATAGAGCCCCATCTCGAAGAAAGAATATATTTGGAAATATTGATTTTTTAGAAAAATACATAGTTAAAAAATAAGAAAAAATTATCGATTTACGTGTCCAAAACACTGCTGTCAAACACTACATCTGGACAGCGTACGTGGTGAATCAACGTGTATAAATAGATTTACTGATTGGGAATTCTATGGAGGGAGATTCCATGATTCTAATACTTGGATCTTTGTGATTCCAAGTTCCCAGGCCAACCAATAATGACATAAGAGAAAGAGAAAAGGACAGTCCATCAATTATATGAAAATTATTTTTTCTCAAATTTATTTTCAATTAAACATTCTTTGAATAAAATAATTTTATACATAAATTTAATTTTTTTCCTACTTTTTAACTACACATTCCCCAAAAATTCACTATTTTAAAACCCATTTTTCACAAAAATAGAGCTCAAACAAAGCCTCAAAGAATAAAATAAAATAAAATAATATTTTTTAAAGAATTAACATAGATAATTAATTCTTTAGTCTTGATTTTCCCATTATTAATTAGTTTAATCAAGATTATTTAATTGTGTGTTTAAACTGATAGGTCAAAGCTTTTTTCATACTTTTTAACCACACAATATTCAACAAAATTACTATTTCAAGATTTTTTTAACCCAAAAAATTGGGTCAGAGAGGAAAAAAACGATATGTAAAGTGAATATTCTTTTTTTTTTTTAATTTGTTTTCAATATTATCTTCTATGTGTAAGTGAAATGACTCATAAAAGTTTTATAAATACATTGGGATAAATGAAAGATTTGATATATCACGTCAAACTAATCAATCCAAATTTAAAACTATTAAAAGAAGAAAAACTAAACCCTTTTATTTCATTTTAGGATTTTGCTACTTGTACATCAAAGTGTACTGCCCCCTCACAAATAAGGAGGATCCACACTCAACGAAAAAATATGGGTCCCTTTGTGAGGGGGGCTGTACACCGGGGTGTCAACCTCGATGTCAGTGTACAAGTAGCAAAACCATTCATTTTAACACTTACCACGCTAATTATCCTCATATATATGTATATATATTTTTAATTTAGTTTAATATATAAAAGTTGTTTGAAATAGAATATTTGTTTTCTTCAAACATTTTTTGCAAATAAGTGAATAGATTTATAAGCCAATTAAGTTATCCAAACAGTATATAAGCTCTTATTCCATTGTATAAAGATTAAAATTAAAAGAGTATTTAATTACAGTTGGCAGTGTCAGTTGCTTATTATTGTTAATACAACTCAAAGTAAAGTTCAAAGAGTAAAGCTGTGACACAAACATAATTTACAGTCCAAATTATAAGTCTTGAAAAGAAAGCTTGGATTTTACATATTCTTAAGAATCTTCAAATGGAACTATGGAAACACACACCAAATTGTGATGTAGGTATGAACTTCAAACTGTGGGTTGAAAAATACTATTGAATCATACGTTTTTATAAACACGTTTTCTTTTGAAAATAAGTACAAACGTCATATTTTTAAGAGAAAATTGTACTATTGTTCTTTAACTTAATCGTGGTATTAATAAGTCTATAGCCAACCATAGAAAAAAAAGAACAAGTTAACCTTCAATTTTTTTATATTATTGGACAATCATTTTGCATCGACAGAAATTGACAATTTTCTTGTTAAATTGTCAAGTAGCCATCGTAGAGACAAGCCTCACTTCAAATTTTCGGTCATCGGTCCAAGCTTAAAATTAAAATCTAGTTTCGGGAAGTTAAATATTTTAGGGATGCATAATAAAGATTTGGACGATTTTCAGCATTATAGACTAATTTTGCAACTACAATGAAAGATTGAAGAGCAAATTGTTTACTTTAAACGTTGAGGACCACCTTGCTACTTTATTGATAGGTTGGGAACCAATTGTGTAATTTTCTCTATTTAAAATGTTCAAAGTTTTAGATGACTTGTTCAACATGAAATGTGACTACGAGACAACATTTTGCACACATTAAGCCGTGTTTGGTTATCATTATTTTTAGAATATATTTTCTCTCTTATTTTCAATCGTACATTCTTTAATAAAATAATATTACAAGCAAACAAAAAATTTTAGCTTATTTTTTAATCACACATTCTTCATCAAAATACTATTCTAAAATACATTTTAAGCAAAAAAAAGGACTCTAAATTTTAAGTAAAAAAATAAATAAAATTAAACTAACTTGCAAATAAAGGACATGTTGAAGAAAATTTAAATAAAAAAATAAAAGTATCGTGTCTCTAATGGTTAAAATTTTCAATGGATAGTGTAACATCTAAAATTGCCAAATAAATAGATAAATAAATCATTGTTCATTTAAAAAACTTGGTCATTATGAAATAGTATTGCTAGACAAAATAACTATTTATTTTGCATTTGTTTGTTTTATTTTATCATTAAAAGAATAATTTATACTAGGTGGGAAACCTTAATAAACAAACACATAAACAAGTATGTCTGTGAATCATTTATGTAACGTTTAATTTTAAATAAGGCTCGACAAAACTTTCAAACCGAACCAAATCGAATTGGACCCGAATCGAACCGATCTGTTATTCTCAAATTAAATACTCAAATGGGTATCCGAGTCGAGAACCGACGTGTTCAGTTCGATTGTCGATTCTAAACCAGGAACGGAAGAATTGAATCTCTTTAATTTTTTAATTTTCTTTTATCTCAAATAAGCCAAATTATTTTATTTTTTTTTAAAAATAAATGTGTTAACTAATTAATTTAGCCCAAACTCAAAATATGAATTTTCTATTTCTAATTTCCAACTCAAGCCCAACTTAATCAAATTGATCTAAGTTTTACTCAAATCTTTAATTCTACTGTAGTGCCGAATCTGGCGTTTTGAAGAAATTGACTTGGAAGCTCGACGTGCCTATCTTCATTATTGTGAGCTTGTTATCTTTCTCTTCTTATGATTTAACAGTTAAATTTATGAAGAACTCCACAAAGAGATGCGCAAAAGATACCATAGGATTGGGCAACGTTAGTTTGTAAAAGTTAAGATTAGTTAAATTAATGTAACGCTGTTGTAAATATTAAAAAGTTTAATATTGTACGGAATCCCGGGAATCGAATGAAACTCGAACGATTCCAACCCAACTGTTCCATTTACTAAATACTCGAAAATTCGGGTTTGATTCTATTCTCTTTAAAATTGAATCGAATCGAATCATGTCCACCCATCGAATCGAATTGAATCATGTCCCGCCATCAAATCGAATCATGTCCAGCTATTGAATCAAACCATGTACGACCTTAATTTTAAACAAGAAGCATTGGCGGTGGTTAGTGGTCAATCATCAAGAGCTCAATTTTTGAAGCAAGGCGTGAGTATAAATGCAGAACCTTTCCTGTTAAGCTGTCCTTTTCACTTCCAAGTACCCATCTCTCTCCAATTTACTCTGCTCTCTCACATTTCTCTTCCTCTCTCTAGTTTTCTTGAATGCTTATAGTCACTGTACATTAATAATCGTTCCAACTGTCAACGAAAAAAATTCAAGAAATAAAAGTGTTTTGTTCAGTGATACAGAAAGGGCTATACAATTTCAAAACCGTGTAAAGAAGTGCTAAAAGTAGCGCACAATCTGAAATGGTATCTTTCTTTTTCCCACTTTTAGTTCTGTTCTTCAGAGTACTTATTGGGTGTTCTATCTCTGTCAATATAGGCGTTGGATGAATCAATGAGTGACTGTAGTATTTATGATACTGAAATCAATGTTTCTGTACCAAATAACTGCTTCCAAACACTTTCTTGGAGCTCTTTATTGAACTGGGCTTGTGTTTTCTTGGGCATTAATGGTTCTGGATCTTTAATTTTTGAAGGCAGCTTTAATTTCAGTGGAAAAAGCTTCGGAAATAGTAGTTTTGCATTCTCATATATGTTTTTGTTCTGCGTTTTGTTTACCTGCAGCTTATGAGTCTTAAAAATTGAACAGAGCCTTTATCATGTGCTACTTTCCAGCTCTTTAGTGACTAGGTTGACTGTGGAACTAATTTTCTCATTATTTTTTTTCCTTAAGAAAAACTCAGTAAATGCTAATTACTTATTCTTTTTTGTTTCCCCTGGTCGAGTAAATAGTTTTACGAACGAATGAAAATGGACTTAGCTTCATGTTTAATGGTAAAATTTTGACTGGTTTTACAAATTTAGGGGCTTTTCTGAAGGTGTTTGATTAATTGATTTCTAAATTTTGCTTTTTCTTAGGGTGTAAATTGATTCTTGAAGAAGACTGCAAGGAGGTTTATCCTACTCTTTTAGGGTGGCTTCTTACTCTCTGGAAGAAAAGATGGATATTGCTGTTAAGGATGCTAACATTGAGCCAGAGAAGGGTAACGAGAATCCTATAAACTACCACGCAACTAATATGTCTTCAGATTGGCCTTTAAATGAGAATAATCTTACCAATACATCACTAGGAATTATTCCCACAGGCAATTCAATTGTGGAGTCCTCTGTTTGTTCCTCTGCATTGATGGCAGATTCTTTTTGCCCTCAGATATGGGATCAACCCGTAAGTGTACAGAGTTTAGGCTATTGTGATGTGAATGTTCCAAATAATGCTAGGACTAAAGATAATTTTGGTCCAACAAGTGCTGGTACAGGATGGATTCCTGATGCGATGTTAAGGGAGTGTATGTATTTGCCTACTGTTCCAGGGATGGTTCCTCAGAGCATGCCTCACTTTCCGGCTGATTCAAGTTGTATTGAAAGAGCAGCGAGGTTTTCGTGTTTCAGCGGAGAGAATTTTGGTTATATGATGAATCGATATAGTGTTCCTGAAAATTTGAATTCTTATTCTCATGTTTTAGCATCAATGCAAGGGCAACACGAGGTATTTGCCAGTGGTGGAAGAAAAATGAACATGACCGAAAGTTCCAAGGAAGTGTTTCTACCTTTGGAGTATGGAACTGAAGGGAGCCCACTCAAGAATAAGAAAACGATAGAAAGTTCACCCTTCTCTCGTGATGAAGCAAAACTAGGAGTTGGTACGTTGGCTAATGATTCCGATGAGGTTGAATTTAGCAGTAGAGGTGATCAGGAGTTGGAGGGTTCACCCGGGGAGTCTTCCGGTAAAGGACTTGGCTCTAAGAAGAGGAAGAGAACTGAACAGGTTGAACATTGTTTAGCATTTTGTTCATAGTGCTTTAATTCAATGTGGCTCTTCCATTATAATTTTCATGTCTTTGGTGTCTCAGAATAGGGAACTTAATGAAAACAATCAAGCCCTGGAACCATCAGCCGAGACAGCAAAGGACAATGCTGAAATTCAACAGAAGAGTGACTGGAATCCAACTTCAACAAGTAAGCCTGCTGGAAAACATGGAAAGCAGGGATCGCAAGGGTCAGATCTGCCCAAGGAAGAATACATAAGTGTTCGAGCACGTAGAGGCCAGGCAACAAATAGCCATAGTCTGTCAGAAAGAGTAAGAGTTTTTGTCGAAGTTCAGTATAAGTTGCAAAAAAGGGAACAATTTTATTTTTGGGTTTTGAACTAAGTAATTTATCTACATTGTAGCTAAGGAGGGAGAAGATTAGTGAAAGGATGAAGTTTCTCCAGGATCTTGTGCCTGGTTGCAGCAAGGTTTGTCATGTTGATAGTAACTTAGAAGCCTAAATCTTGTGTTTATTCTAATTAGACTATTTGCTTTAGTTCGTTCCATAAGAAAAATGTTGTTTTTCAGGTTACAGGAAAAGCAGTTATGCTGGACGAAATCATCAATTATGTGCAATCACTGCAACGACAGGTTGAGGTATGTGAACTAGTACTTCATTTCTTTCCAGATTGTTGCACGATTCGTATGGTGCTATTGATAAATTTTGATGCGAGACTGCATCTGTTATTGTCAATAGTCCTTCTGGCGATCTTTGAATGAAAAGCAACTAACGATCAACTTCTCCAGTCTTTTGCATTTCCTTTTTCTTGACAGTGGGGGTGAGGTGGGGGGTAAACGTGTATACAAAGCTAATATTGGTCCTCATTGCTTGTACTTTCAATGTTCAGAATGTTTGCTTGCCCTGTGTTAGATTTTTGGATTTTTGTTCTCTAGTAGCTAGATCATTCATGTCAGTGCATTTCTATTTCTTCTCAGTTCCTCTCGATGAAGCTTGCAACAGTAAATCCACTGCTGAATTTCAATATCGAAGGGCTCCTTACCAAAGATGTAAGAAAATGCAAACCCGCCAATTTATGATTGACTTTGTAAATTAGTACTTAGTCTAATGCAACAAGCAATACATTTATAACAGACCATTCAGTCACGCATTGGTTCATCATCTTCACTGCCTTTTCCACCTGATATGATCATGCCTTATCCTCCATTACATCAAACTCCACCTGGACTAATTCAACCTGGTCTTTCAAGCTTGGGAATCTCTTCAAATGCACTTCGGAAATCTATCAACTCCCCATTTACCACTGCCTTTAAGGAGTCCACATCTCAAGTAAGCTCTGTTTCTTTTTCAGTCAAACTAGCACTTTCATCACTTGATTTTACATCAACTGACAAGGCAACGCATTGTGTTCGATTCAAATTTTTACTAATCAAATTACGAAATAATGTTATATATTTTCACGTGCAGGGACTGAGCTTGTGGGAGGATGAGCTTCATAATGTTGTTCAGATGGGCTTAAACTCAAGTGCTCCTCTTAGTAGCAAAGATTTAACTGGTATATTAGGTTATCCCACATCAAACTTTAAGTTGTGGAAATATCTTAAACTGATTGCAGCATCTTTTGCTACTTTTGCAGGTTCTTTGCCTCCAGGCCACGTTAAAGCCGAACTGTGATAGCTTTTTACTCTGGAGTACCCCGAGCACAAAATACTGGTAATGACATAGTCCTCCTACAAGAGCTTGTCCTCGTTAGACATGTTTCAGCTTACCACCGTGATGTTGAAGTGCGACTTACAGGTCCTCGAATTTGTTCGGAGTATGATACCAGATGTACTTGACCGTATCCATGCTCGTATGCAACATCTGAATAGGTTCAAGCTAATAGTTCTGAACAAACTATTAATTTAAATTGACACACATTAAGATATGATTGCGAGTACCTTAACCTTGATTATTTCAAGGAGTTTATGAGAGTTTCTAACGTCCAAACACTGGAAGATGAAAGACTTAATATGAAAAACCAACCTTATGATTATTCAGTTGTTAGTTTGTTTAGTTTCATGTAAATCCCACTATCATGGGCCTAATTTTGTCTTGTTAAAAGTCTTGAACCCATATTGAAGGTTTACGCTCACTAGAGAGGTTCTGGGTATTCACAAAGAGCAATGAGAACAATACATATCTAAAGTATTTGAAAGATACAATTTCAAAATTAGGAAATTTATTTTAAAATTTAAAATCACGCCATAATTAAATTTTATTAATTAAATAGATAATTAAAAATATTAAGGTCACAATATTATGCATTTTATGATCACATTTATGTACTAGTTATAATCACATAACATCACAGTCACAAATCACAAATTTTATAAGTTACAACTTAATTAACGATCACATATTATCAAATTAATTTGTCACGTATTATTTCTCGATTACAAATTACAAATTTTATTGGTCACAACTTATTTCACGGTCACAAATTATCAAATTAATTGGTCAAAATTTAACAAATTGTGTGTCACGATTATAAATTTAATTGAGATCTCACATTTTTAGGTCATATATTATTTATTGATCACAAATTATCTATTTTATCGATCTCATTATTTATTGGTTATAAAGTAACTAATTTATTGGTCACAATCACTCAAATAATTTGTCACAAACACTCTTCATCCCACCCAACCCAACACTGACATCAACCAAACGCCGCACCATCTCACCACCACCACTACTGCCAATGTCAACACCTACACCACTACCATTTGTCACCACCGACGCCAACACCACCACCATTTATACTACCACCACCAGCATCTCACCATCACTGCCGCACCATCACCATCACCACCACTATCATTTGCAAACCACCATAAAACTCCCGACTAAGCAACAGATTGGAGTAAGAAGAAACAAACCCAAAACCACACCATCGTTGATGCGCGCAACAAGAGTAATGCTATTCATCCCCACTGGAGTTACAAACACAGTTTGTAACCCCACTGGGGATGAATAACATTATTCGCGCAACAATGTATGGGTGTAATTTCCACATGAGCAATTCAATGGCCCGATTTCGAAAATGGGTCTTACTAAAAACTATTCTAGAATTATCATTGTGTAAAAGGTGCTTTTCTTAATTCAATTCATCGAGATAATTTGGAAATATTATACTCCAGAAAATTCCCTTAATGAGTGTAAAAATATGACTTCTTGATGCTCTTCTAGCTATATCAATATTCCTCACTTTTCTGACAAATACAAAGGAAAAAAAATAATCAATTTTAATGGAATATACGTTACCTTCCGTTTTTGGTTTTGTTTATCCTAATCTTAAAGGGCAGTTTGTATTGATGGACATAATTCGATTTAGACGGTTTGAGACAAAATTTCAAATCAAACCACTTAAAGTGGTTTGAAATTTTTTCGACATAAACCACTACACTTTCTAAATCAAATCAAACCAAATAAAATATCTTTTTTGTAAAAAAAATTGGTTCAGCTTAAAACCACGGTGTAATAAACAAAAAAAAAAATATATATATAAAAGTTAAATAAAAAATACTAGTCTAAAATCTCACTAAACTTGACCTTAAAACTCGAATAATAACTACGGCATCATCATTATTTTCACCCCCTCACCCCCATTCCACCCACACGAGTGAGATGAATTTTTATTTCAAAAATCACGTACCAACCCAACCCAACCCAACCCACCCCTCACCCACCACCATCATCATTTTCACCCCTAACTCTAGCGTAGCCCCATTTTATCCACATGAACAACAGATCGTTGTCGACCATCGACTGCTAACCATCACTTCACCAGTCGATTGACAACGACGGCGTGTTAGAGAAAAACAAAAGCGACAATGCGAGAAGCAGCAACGTTTGGGCGAATGACAACCATCGACTGCCAACCACCACTTTCCACCACTTCACTAGTCGATTGGCGGTGGCAGCACAAGAAGCATCAAAGTTTAGGCGAGGGACAACGAGCGATATTTAGCAATCTGGTCGGTACAATCTACAATGTTCAGTGCATCTGTGGTGATGATTTGTGTAATCTATGTGAAGAAGAGGTGGAGGTGGAGGTGGATTTGGGGTGATGATTGTGGTCAGATGGTGCAACATTTTGGATGGTGATGGTGGTGATGGAGTGGTGTGAGATGACGAGTGTTTGTGACCAATTATTTAAATAATTGTAATTAATAAAATAGATAATTTGTAAACGATAAAAAAATTGTGATTTATAACTAAATTTTTAATTGTAATTCACATTTTGTGTCTTTGTGATTATGACTGTGTGATTTGTGACTAGTATGTAATTGTGACCATAAATTGAATATTATTGTCCTATTTAATTAATAAACAAGTGTTCATGTGTGACCACTTGATTTTTGAAAGAGTTCCACAAGTTTTTTAAATTTAAACGTGTATTTTGAAATATGATAATTGTGTTTTTTTTTTTTTTCCCAAAAAAGGATGTGTAAAAGAAATTTAGTAGCTAGAGCTCGCCAAATGGGTTGAGTTTTCTACTACCTTTTATTGGGTTTCCAATTCATCGAAGGCCCACTAAAAAGTTCTAAAAAAAGTGCATTTGGAAAGGTGTGTAGGACTCTATTTTTTTTACGTACAGTAGTGTTAATTGATTGGACTAAGCCGGGCCAAGCTCCAGACTTGCCGGGTTTCTTTGAGACCCAACTCAGCATGTAGGGCTGTTCTATGTCAATTTTGCTAAATTGGCCTGCTTAGAGGCTCGGGCCAAACTTGGCCTGTCACTAGGGATGTCATAGTGGTTCGTCGGCTTGAGCGGTCCGTGGCTCAGGTCGAGCCCCATTTTTGGGCATCGGCTGAGCCCGAGCCACCCCGTGTCACGATCATTTTCAAACCGTAACGAGCCAAGCTTTATAAAAAAAATAAAAAAAATTAGTATAGACAGCTTTTTGCAGGCAGCTATGACAGCTGCCNCCGTGTCACGATCATTTTCAAACCGTAACGAGCCAAGCTTTATAAAAAAAATAAAAAAAATTAGTATAGACAGCTTTTTGCAGGCAGCTATGACAGCTGCCTTTGATAAGGCAGATACCGTAAACTTGTCATTTTTTCAAAAGTTGAATTTGAAATTCAAATGTAGTTGAAACATATACATTTTTCCCCCTATAAATATGCGAAAAAAAAATTTCCACTTCATATCAATCTCCAATTTCTTTGCTCTAATATTCAGTATTCTAGTCTTCAATTTCTTTACTCTAATCTCTAATTTAGTTGAGTTTCATAAATTTTGCAGTATTCGAGTTTCAATTTCAATCTCCAATTTC